>WUQG02416849.1:0-15603 GCA_011317285.2 Androctonus mauritanicus | reverse complement strand
AAATATTGTGGAAAAAATTCAATAATTATTCAATAATGCAGCATAATTAATAATTTCTCAACATCTGAAAAATTTCTATAATTAAATAATTCATTAAATTCAATAATTCTTGCAGACTATAATCAATATACCATATTAAAAACAGAAATGTGTCAATATTTATGCACATCTATCACATTGAATGCGCATGCCTGTCGGCGGTTGGTTAACAGTAGTGTAATCTATTATATATCGTTTGTCAACGACTAGGTGACATATTTTGGACACTTGTGTGGCAAACTTAAGAATAACGGATATTTTATTTGCCATATTAGCATCGGTTCTGTCGAATTGTGTTGGAATTATCTTATACAGTATTAGAAAATTTATAATTTAATTAAAACGGTGAGTGTTAATTTATTGAAAATTATTCGAAAATACATGTTTAAATTACTTATTCATGCACACACTTTTCACACAACTTTCCGATCTTGCTTATTAACAAGAATGGGCTAATACAGACTCTAGCAATTCTCTAGAAAAGACTCTAAGGAAAAGTCGATCCAGACATTCAAATTTTGAAGGGTGGAACTCGGATTCCATTCCATATTTTTTGTATAGAAAACTGAAGGGTTGCTATGTGCCAATCCGGCCTATTATGAGCACTGTTACAATCTGCATTTGAAGCCTGATAGCAGTATTTGAAGCCTGATAGCAATAGAAAGTTCGTGTATTTCCTTCTTAGAAAACCCCGGTTCAGTTCCCGTATTCTACACTTCAGAGTTTTTCCAGATGTCAATTGAGCCCATTCTTCATCTGACACCAGGGATGCAAAAGGTTCATGGTGGGTATTCGAATGTCCCCAGGCTTAGTAGACGAAAACGCAATCCAGAAATGCAAAACACACATCCATTCAATAAAATTGCACCTTCTTTATACTATTAATCTTCATAAAACAACGAATTGTATTTCGCTCTTTAAATAACAAATTGTGTAACAAAAATATAAAATCTAGATTCGTAATCGGGAACTGATCAAAAGTGGCGAAAATTTAAAAAATACATAAATATATAAATGACGTTTTTTTATTAATTAATTAAACATAAGAAAAATTCTTGCTAGAAGAATGCTGCAGGTCATTTTTTATTATTTAAATATTTTTAACCTTCTATAAAAGTTCTGGAAAACCACACATTCTCTATTTATAAACTAGAACATACGAACATAATTGTAAACGTAATCCTGCTATATATTTAAGCAAATATTAAAATAAATAAATAATCGACTTTAATTTTAAAATCGATAAGGAACAATTTATAAATCCAATATAATGGTAACATTTTATATTTACATAATAAAACGAAATAAAATTTGACAGTTTACATCAGGGATCGGCAAGCTATGATTCGCAGGTCACTGTCGAAAACATCTGGAGTGATCCACTCAATGTTTGTATTTAAAAATTAACAAGTTAAATTTTTAAAAATAAAAAAGCAAATAAGTTTATTCCTTTCATTACAGCTTGTTCTTGCGTTGTGTAAACTATTTTTAATCTCTCACGCGAGATTAAGAATATTTATTCTCCTTATCGAAGGTTACGCATATTTTGTGTTTTGTTTACTAACATTAGCATCTTTTGTTTACTTTTAACACGTGTTTTTAATGCGCACCACAGCTAGTGCCGTATTAAATGATGAATATGCAAATTGCAAAATTTGTATATTCATCTCCTTAGTATACATTAATTTGCAATTTTTTATAAAAAAAAATATACACTAAAAGTTTTCATATCGAAAATTAGGTATATAACTTAATTTCCGATATGCGAAATTGTATAAAAATATAAAAAAATAGTATACTTTACGAGATTGTTAAATAATAATTTTTTTATATTTTAAAATTTATATAAAGCTAGATAATTTTTATTTATTATTTTTTATTTATTTAAATATTACTGATAAAAAAATAAAGTGTACATTTTTACTTGTAATAGGATAATATGCCTACAGCACTAAATACATAAAAAAATACCAATATAAAATATTTGAATTATATTTTTAAAATGCTACTGTAGACAGTTATAAATTATGCATGACATTTTTCTCAGAAGGTATTGTTGCAATAACCATTTTTAAATTATTATCTTTCATGGAAGTAACGGTTTTTTATTATATTAAATAGATGGTATATAATTCCAAGAATTATACAATAATTTCAATAGCATCAGCTGTAGAATTTTTAATAAATAATAAGTAGCATTTTATATTATATTATGTGATATTAATATTTCATACTAGTTTTTTTGAGTTGCTGGAAAATTATATATTCATTATTCATTTGAACAATTCAAAACTAGGAAAATTAAATTATCATAATATTTCAATCAATCAAATTTCTAAATGTATACGTTGAGATAATTATATTTCTCAAACTTAATTAATTAAAATTTGTTTTTAAATACTTTTAAATAGAATTTCTTGTTCATCTGCTGCAAAAAAAAAAATTTACTTAATTTGCTGTTTGAACAATTTCTGCTCAATTTTTTTAAAATTATTTAGGTAGTTAAATAACATTTTAATTTTTTTTAGTGATTTCTCATTTTTTATGCCGCTTTTTAATCACTCTAGATCAGTTTTTCTCAAAATTTCAAAGTATTCTTTTAAGATTTTAATAACATCGGAATATCTCATTTTATTTTATTTTATTTATGGGGGCCGGTAAAATTGTTAGGAGTTATTAATGCATTTATTTTTAATATTTGCCTTTTAGTAAATTACAGATGAGCTAGAAAATTTTACCGGCCCTGGAAAACTAAAATAAACCGGCCCCCATAAATATATTAATACGAGTATATAAAAATATTAAATATAGTTTTTTTTGGAGGAGGAGGAGAGGAAATTAATTAATAGTTAAGGAATTAGAGTAGTTAAAAATGTATACACATAATGCATATAATATAATTAAGCATTTTAATAAATTATCCCATTAAATATTTTTTTTATCCCAACAGCATGTTCACATTCTTTACATATAATATTTTCATTTTCTAATTGCGATAATAAATGTTTTTCAATTGAAATAATTATTGGTGCCATTTATGTTTATGAAAAAGGATTTGTTATTTTTATTTATGCTTTATTTAAATAAAATAAAAACAAAAGTGTAAACTATAGGCTTTTTTTAATTTAATAAAAATCGAGACACTGAAATTTGCTAATTTTGATCCGTTTTAATTCATATTTTTAAATTTTCTGATTCGAAAATTTTTGTACGGCGACAGCATTGATCATGGTTTCAATACATTTGTAGTTTGCCCACCAATGAATTTGTCATAAGAATACTGTATAGTAAAGGAAATTAGGCTTGTGATGCACAATAAATAATTATGGGCATCAAAGTTTCTCGCACGCGTAGTTGCTTTTACGATTTTATTAAGTTCAATTTTTAACATTTGATTATCATACTCTAAGCAAATAAAAATTTCTGCCATATATGTACTTATTATTTGTGAATACTGGACTAGAAAAATGGAAAATGTGAATTTTTCATTTTTCTAATCCAGTATTCACAATATTTATAATAAATACACCTATTTCATGAAAAATTTCATGAAAACGAGGACTCTGAAATTGACTTTTAGTCATTCCGATGAAAAACTACTTTTTAATATGTAACCATCTAGAAATTTTTATTAATTTTTGTTCTTGGGTAGTAACTGTTATTTCCTAATTGTTTAAGTCTCAAAGGTATAGAAAATATCCATTATATCCTGATTATTCCCAATAAACTTTGCTTCTCTTACCAGGATAGTGATATTTTGAAATTTACCTATCTTCCAAACGTTCCAGACGGATTCAGTTCTGTCTAAACTTGGAGTAACTTATTACAATATAAATTATGAAGTACTTTATGAAGCAACCACGGAAGCAACTTACGAAATTATCGGATTGTTTGCGGATAAGAACGACCAATCTAGGACCAATCCGTAAGGCAAGAAATCGCTTTATTGAAGAGAGAGAAAGAGGCTCACAAGATTTTTATCAGTGGCGATTGATGACAAAATCGATCATTCTCGTCCAAAAATAATCTGGCAATTTCGATGTGGCTACTGTAATTCGCGACGCAATGCGCTTTCCACAGTCAGAGACTAGATCAATCGTTTCGTCCGCAAATAATCAGGTAGATTGGATGTCGCTACTCAGGCGGCGCTGAATACAGTTCGCGATACAACGCGCTTTTCGCGGCTGGAGATTAGATCGGTTGTTTCAAATTATATCCGCAAACAATCCGCCAGTTTCAATGCGCTGCTCAGATGTCACTGGATGTAGTTCGCCACCAAGTTCGCTACGCGATGCACTTTTCGCGGGTCGTTCAGTGCTATTATTATCAAATTTTATATATTAATTTATCATCAATTTATGTAGTCATTTCTATATATTTAAAATTTTATATAAATAAATTTATTAATCTTCTTTTAGAATTTAATACTGTACCGGATGGATAACTTAACATTACGTGTTGCCACTTTACAAGTAAGATTTTTCGTTTGGTAAAATAAAGATTATATTTTTCCTTGCTGATTTCTATATTCAATTTATCTATTTTATTTTAGCTTAATGGTTTTATCGAATTCCAAGAAGTGAAAAATAAATCATATTTTTTAAATGAAGGTGTGACTTCCAACTTATTTTTATTAATGCAAGAGAAACTTAACTTTAAGTAAGGTTTTAACATTTTAATTATTTTTAAATTTTAGTATTTATCTAAAAATATTGTTAAAATAATAATTGTATTTATGTTTTCTTTTTTAATTATATAAAAATAGAATTCATTTTTTATATCGATAATCATCTTTGTTTGCATACTGATCATTAATGCAGTACGTCAATGCAATCTTATAATTACTGAATCAATCAATAGAATAATGGGTTGTTTCAAAAATTTTCACTTTCAGCCACGGATATATCATATAAAATTTAAAAAATTAGTTCATAGTTTTTCTACTGACCAGGTGAGTGTATAAAATTGTCTCAAGCTTGATTGTTTTTACGGACATTTGAGATTCCTCAAAAGATTTTAAAATATGCTCGGTATATAGCAGTATTAAAAAATTTGACTTAAAGTCATCTCTCGGATTATTGTAACCAGGAATGTAGATTGTTATTTTTGAAGGCAAATGCGCTTCTCGATTAATTTTTGCTCTTCAGATCGATTTATTTATAGAATAAAATTATACTGTATAACAAATTTTTATTTATTTTATATTCCTTAGTTCCTAATTGTTTATGTCTCGAAAGTATAAAAAATGTCTATTATTCCTGTAAGGACTGCCGGGGATGTCGTTATCATCATCTAGTCAGGTTTTTGGCCATATAATTCGTGTTCGGCACGTGAGTTCGTGACGCTAAGGTCCGGGATTAAGAGATTGACTCAAAAAACAACTTAATAATAACAAAAACAATTATTTATTTAAGCAAAAGAATAATAAGCGGTTGACAATAACATAATTCAGCGATATTTAAACTAGCTATTAAGGTTACAACTACTATATCTTTCGAGAGAGAGTGAGTTCCGCCGTGAGTTTTCTTCTATACCTGAAAGAGAGAGAGAGACCTTCGATAACCTAATCCGTTTCGAGATAATCCAAATACACACTAAATGTCTAAATATTGACAAGTTCTCTTGAAACAGTTCACAACTGCACAGATCTTTAAGTTCGTCGTCTTTATTGGCCGTTCGCCATCGTCATCGTCCCCGACAGGACGAGTTACGCTATTCTCGTATTTTCTACATTATAATCTCTTCGCTTCTGTTGCTATAAAGTTTTCCTCTTCTGCTCTGATACGGAACTCATTGTATTTATTCTTTTTTCGAACAAGAAACAACTGGCAGATCTTTTCCCACGGTTTACGAGGAACTAGCGTTTCTTGTCCGAAGTTCCTTGTTCGTTAAGATAATTAATGATTAATTTATTTAATTATCTTCTAATTTAACAATTTTTCTATTTAAAGTAAAACAAATATATTTTTAACACAATACAGATAATTTCTCTACAAAACAATGAAGTCCATCCGGGGTTTCTGAATCTCATATGCCTAACAAACTTTACTTTTATTACCAGGGCAGTGATATTTTGAAATTTGCCTATTTTCGAGAACATTCTACATGGATTCAATATTGCTTAAACATGGAATAACTTATCTTTCTAGAAGTCTGTAGAACCTTCTAAAACTTTTCAGTTATAAATATTAATATAAATTCGATGATTTTTAGCCCACCAATTCGGTTTAATTCCAGCTGCCAAAATGTATATATATGTCTATTTTTCTAAAATGATATCATGATGCTGTAAGCATCCTAAAGACTCATCTTGTTATGTCTACAGCCAATTTATCAAGAAAAAAGCGAAAAGATACTTCATGGAAGCATTTGTTAAAATATATGAGTTCTACAAAGATATTTGGCGTACCTATAGGGGACCAAAATATTATTGTCCTGGTCACGAAAACAAAGTTTATGGGAATAATAGCCATTTTCTATATTTTTTAAGTAAAATAAATCAGAAAAGAACACTTATTAACCAGGAATAAAAATGCTATTATATAGTATTAATATATACATTAGTTCCTCAACATATATGTAAAATTATTTCATCCCTAAGACTTAATTTATAAGAACATCTTTATTTTCATTGTGTTGTATTTTTCTCCTGTATGCATTACATTTTTGTTTTTATTCATATTTGTATTTTTAATTTTCTAATTGCTTTTATATTAAGATCTCTAATTTCAAATTTAGAAATGTACAATGTTTGATTCTTACACTTAATATGCAATATAAAAATTGCATATTAAGGGGAGAATATAATCATATTAAAATATTGTTTGCGAATTTTTGCTTTCTCGAATGTTTGAAGACATATCCCTCGAGAATGTTGAGGGCAGATGTAATTTATAATATGTACCAAATGAGAATGACAAAAATAAACTTATTCAATCATAATACAAATTCTCAGAATTTTTATTTAATTCCCGAGATTTATAAGAATTTTTCTCGATAATCGGGAATCCAGAAATAATAATAATAAATAATTCTCGAGAATCGGGAATGAAATTTTCTTGTAAATGTAGATTTCTCGAGACGAGAATCACTATCACTATTTTTCACAATATGATGTAGAGTGTTACTGCATTGTCTAGAATATTAATTCTTCATTTGAAAACATTTAAAGTCTTCAAAGTTAATATCAGGTAGATCAAATTTTAATAATCTATTTTAAAAAATTTATAATAAATCATTAGTGTCGAATTGATCTAAGGCTTTCGAAGTTTCGATGTTAGTGCAGTGTAATTTACTCATAATGAAAGGATTCTTATAAACTTGACATCAAGTTACACTGACCTACTAGAAGTCATATTTATTCTCAAATTTTTTACTGTCCATCTTTAGTATGCATTAATGCTGTAGAACTCCAATGTTAGTGCCAAGTAATTATGCATTTTATAACGATTGCACTTAGATTTATCAGCATTGATGTTATTTTTTAAAAATATATATTATATCGTTTTTTAATTAAATAATATCCATTGATTTTAGTGTGATAATCTTTTCAAGAATCTTTAATATTTTTCAATTGTAGTCTGGATCCTGTCAGTTTTATGGGAAACGATCATGGAAAACGATACACTTCTCTTTATTCACAACATTTCTACATACCGATAGTTTTATTAAGTTCTGGAAAGAGTTAATTTCTCTCTATGGTGGCATGGTGGGGTAGAATATTTTTATTTGTATGAGAAAAAATATTACGGAATTTTTTCATAAAATTTAAAAATAGTTCTATTCTATCATAGTATCAGTATTATTTTCAATTATTATTTATTGGATTATTCTTGTTAGATGGCATATTTTCAGGTAGCAGCATATTTAAAATATTTATATCTCAAGAATCAATTAGCAATTTATGCATCCGAAAATCTGATTAATTCATTAACAAAGTATAAACTGGAAATTTATATTCTTCATTCATTTATTTATAAATGAATGAATTAGGCGACCGGATGGCCGAGTGGTAATGTGTTGACATACCACGCAGGAGGACCCAGATTAGCGTACCAGGTCTGGTAACTTCTGAAAAATATTTTCGGGGTGCTGGGCTGGCCTCGGCTAGGCACCCCGAAAAAATTACCCCTCTATGTTTAGGCATCCGGTATCCCTCTACTTTTAGGTTTCGTTTTAGAATATATACACTTATTTATTCTCAAAAAAACTTTATTATAAAACAAAGAAATAGTAATATACTGTATATATATAGAGGAATGCATATAGTAAACAGTATATAAAATTGTATGCAGTACTTTATACACTAATTAATATTCAGAAAAAAATTTAGAGTAGTGAGATTGAATATTCACGATATCAATTACAATTTAAATTGATATATCTTATAAGCAATTAATATCAGTAAGAAATAATATATTTTATAGTGTTTTATTAATTATTTTTTTAGAATCGGTATATTTAATAATTTTTTCAGTTGTCTGAATTCTGTTTTATTTTTCGGAAACCTGACAATCTGTCGAAAATTAAATGCGCTCTTTCGTATGCTGAATTCATTAACGAAAGAACGACTGGGATGAACAACATAGAATGAAATGCTGTTTGCAAAGTTATCAAAGTAACAATTTTTATAAAAATCTGAAGATAATATACATTTCTATATAGAAATAATATTCCAAGAATGGTCGATAGAGAACCTTGAAATATAGGAAAACCAATATGATACAATGAATCCTTTAGTTTCTCATTCGGGGTTTTAAGAGTGGATCTTACATAAGCGAAAGAAATATGAGCGGGATAATTTACACAAAATCCCACGCAGAGAATAAAACTCATCAGTGACAAGATGTCTAAATTTACGTCCCATAAACTCATAAAACCAATTGTTTCTGTTATACTGGACACCACAGAAATTGCCACTACTATCGAGCAAAATATGTTTGGAACGAAGGATATAAATATAATCATTATTAAAGTCGATGTTAGCCAGATCAACTGATAAACAATTTTATTAATTATTATTCCCTGTTCGATCATATGTGCATATGGATAATGAACTAAAACAGAAAATGTTGATTCTTCTTCAGCAATTTTCCATATATCGTAAGTTATATTTTTTCCTGCATTTGAATCGACGACATCTTTTGTTGTGACGAGAAATCGACTACAAAGGATTTCTGATTCATCCGAATTGAATATGATGTCGTTGGAAAATTGTTGAGCAGCTCGAAATTTAAGGAATACATTTCGAAGTCCGTCTAGGAAATCACGTTTATCAGACATATTGTATCCTCTTAACGAATATTTGGCAAATGGGTGCATTTGGAATTCTTTATAATATTTTAACCAAGAAAGAGTGAAACGAGAATCCGCTACGTGAGGATGAGATTCAAATTTCCTGATGAGTTCTTCCACCTCTTTCTGAACCTTGATATCAGAATAATCCAATTTTTCGTTAATAATAATATGAATTGGAAATGAATAAGCATTAAAGTATTTATAAGAAATGCGAGAGGCTTCTGCAATGGGAGAATCATATGGATAAATTTTTTCTAATTCTAAGCCATGCTTCAGAGAAAAAATACCCCAAATTCCAAAACTTAAATTAATAAAGTACAAAATAATAACAATTGCTTTGCTAATGGAAGATGAGAGAATGTATCCTAATTTATCTCTGAAAAATGTCATAAAGAATTCTTCCTGTTCTTGGAATTCTTGAGAACAATTCGTTTCAGATACTGTAAGAAAAATATCACAAAATCATTACTTATTAATACTTAAAATAATAATAATAAATGATTTTATATGATTTAATAATTAAATTATTAAATCATATAAAATATTTATGAAAAATTATTTGTAAAATATTGTCTGAAACAACAGTGAAAAATCAATTATTTGGTAGATATTTATGTAGATATTTTATACTAGCATTCTATCTCATAGAAAATTCCAGCATTTGCTCAAATAATAAAAAATTCCAAGTATTAACTTATGAAACTTAAAATATAATTGTTAATGAATCAATTAAAATCAATGGAATCATTGAAAATTATTTTTAAAATGGGCGACGACGATATACAAGATTAGAATCACGCCATCCATAGGGCAAGACTTGCAGCGCAAGGGCTCCCGAAATCTTACAAATTTTGAAGAAAACCAATGCAAGTTTTATGTTTGCACGAGGATGCTCATAAGGTTTAGGCACGTCTCTGTACAAAATGCCCCTCTATCTTAGAAATGTAGAATAAAACCGGGAGAGATGGCGCACCTTTTTTTGTTTATTGATAAAAAATAATTAATATTCATAACAAAAAACTTTTATTCAAAATAGTTTACATGGAATCGTATGCCTAAAGTAATGTCAAAAATTAGTTAATAAAAATGAAAAAAGTAATAAAATAAATAATTTTTAAAAAGTTGAAAAAAACTATCTCACTCAACTATATTGGGTGAGATGGTGCAGGCTATCTATCTCGGCTGTAAAATAATATTTTCTTATTTTACACTTGCCCATCGATTACAAACGCGAAGGAAGCTGCATATGAACTGAGGAGCAGCTGACTTCAGCTATGCATTCAGTAAGAGATGGCAATATAGGCTTAAATAAAGTAATCAGGCAATTTGCGATGCCACGTGTCACACTAAGGAGGAGGCTTAAAACTGGTAACACTAACAAGAAAAGCTTAGGATCGTTATCGATATTAGGCCATGAAAATGAAAGAAAAATAACAGATGTCAATCAAAAATAGTGCCTGCGCCATCTCACCCAATTATGTTTGGTGGGATTGAGCAGCCATGTGTTCCTTACTGATTGAATACATGGTCTTAATTTAAGTTAGAACATTACTAATAGATATTACATTATTCATACATAATAGTTACTTTAAAAGAATCCCTCGTTCTGATCTTATATTTTTATTACAGAAAAAAAGTTACAAATTTTGTTAGCATGCTGAAATATAATATGGATTATTTAATTGACTTTGATAAAGCAAATCAGCATCCACGCTATTCACACAAATGAATGACAGTTATCGTATGCCATAATCATTACCACAATGCCATATTGGTTTCAGAATATAAATATACTTACTGGTTAGCTGCGCTGTCTCTCCCGCCACTACCATCTCTCCCCACCTTACTGTTAGTTCATAAATGGAAAAATAATACTCTAATGGTATATCTAAGATACTGTATTGAATTTTAAATATAGATATTGTTTTTTATTAGTTTATACTATAATAAACAAGCATCGTTATATCTTGTCAATTAAAAATGCATACATTAATATGGCAGTTAACTTATCAAATCGATATCAACTGATACGTTTTGATTAATATTTTTTTAATATATCAATACATTAAGAACAAGAAAACTTTTAGTGTACATTTTTTAATGCATTAAACTTCCTTATTTATCATTTCTACAAAATTATCACTGTCGAGAGTTAATAAAGATCTAGTAAATTAAAATTAACGTCAAATAATTAAATATATATTGCACTTATAATAATTATATTCGTAAATATACTGTAAAATGGCATACACACTAGGAACTTATATCAGTTCTTTAAATATTATTTAATCGTAATTTATATATAATTTACTTGACATGCTAAGATTTCCTTACCGAATGATTGTAAGGTAAACGGATGAAGAGACTTTTCTTCTCTGTAGCCACTGATTACCATGCAACCTCCAAAAAATGTTATTTGGAAGAGATATGTGAAGAATATACAAGTAGCAGAATAATAGCAAAATATTCTTATTAAAGGAAATGGTGCTAACATTCCGATGCAATAGGAAAAAAGGTTTGTAAGCGATGTTAAAGTGATAGAAACTCCTGCTTCGGAAAATGTTTCAGACATGCGTTTTTCTACATTATCTTTGGGATTGGTGATTCTCCAACACGCTATCAACACAAAAGTATCGTCTACTTCCGTTACTAAAATACAGAAAAATAACTGATGATCTCGGTTGAAACAATATAGGCATGTTTAATAATTAGCATTACTTACCGATAACTAAAAACGGAATGCAAATATTCCAGTAAGTATTCTCAATCCGACATAATCCCATTAATCCAAAAGATGCAGTAATTGCTAACCCAGCTGAAACCGCACTTGCTATACCTAACCAAGGTTTGCTGCTTACAAAATTCAGGCTCATATAACTTATCATACTAAACAGAGAAATAAATATTATTAATGAAGCCAACAGAGGAATTAGTCGATTTGTTAACGATTTAGTATCCTCTTCTATAGACCAAACAGGATTCAATAAACATCGAATATGTTTGAATGGGTGAGAAACTATTCTCTTATAGACTTCTTCTCTAAATTTTTCAATGGCTTTAATCTTACTTTCATCACTTTCATCTACATAATATAATAATCTTATTGCTCTTGTTGTTCTTACGAATTCTTCTTCATCTGTTTCAACCGCTCCCAAATTCAGAGAGTAAAATTGGAACGAATAAGTCAGTGGATCGATATCCACTGGAAACTTGATTTTTATTCTGTTTGATATGATGTCATTAATTTTCAAAAACAATTTCGAAATTGGATTTTCAAAGCATTTTCCGTGGATAATTCCGCATAAATCAAGATAACTAATTTGCCGATCATCTATTGTTATGCTAACATTTTTAACTATTTCATCCGCCAATTTAATTTCTGTAAGAACGTTTTTATCCAACATGTTTCCATTATCATTTTTCAAAAATGTTATAATTATAGCTTTAGGAACTATAGGATATCTTACTATGTCAGTGAAACGTGAGGTATTGACAGGAAACATTTTTTCTACGAATTGTCTTGATCTGAAAATCTTTCCTCTATCTGATGTTAGATGACCTTCAATATCTTTTTCCATTGATAAATTAAAAATTCCAATGCATAAAACTAGAGATGTCAGCACAGGAAGGATTATAAAATAATGTGGATATCGAGCAATTTTTTTTCCGAAATTATAAAAGATTTTGGAAAACACCTTTCTTAAGCAGTCCGTTTTCATGGTATATGAAATATGTGAAGTTATTAAAATTATCTAAAAAAAAAAAAAGAATTTAAAAATATCAACAAAAACTTCATAATCATTAATGTTTTAATTGAAAGAATTGTTTTTAGACATAAGAGTAACTGGGATATTATGGAATAGAAAGGTTATATGAAATAGCATGGTTTCTCATAGAGGAGGCAGTGTTATGAAACTGTAATAATGCAAAATTTTTATGTTAGGTGGTGATATAATTTGGACTCAGTTTCAGTTTCCTCGGTGGGAAGCATAAGGGTTTAAAATAGAGAACGTATTTTCATCAAATACAAAAATTTTTGCGCCATCTGAAATCATCAAATCTACAAAGACTACAAATAAGATGAGAATTGTTTTCCGAGTTTCTTAAGAGTATTTAGGAAACATATTTCATAACGTCTCTTCCTGTTTTGAGAGACTTGGCTTCTATTGGAGTAGGCTTCGTTCAAATATTATCGTATTGGTGTTGATAATATGGAATACTATTCTATATTGCCATGTTCAGTTCTATTACTATAATTTAATTTAACATTTGAGCCATTAAAATTTAAATTCATATATGATCAGACTACTTTCTAAATTAGACTAGTCACTAAGGTTTATTTTATTTTTTCTGTTAGGCTATCACTATGACTAAGCGAAAATCTACATCACCCAAAAGAAAAATGATATACAAATATTGAATAAAGCAATGTTATAAATACATATTTATCTAATACTCTTGGAAAGTACATGAAAGAAAATACTGTTTTTCTAATTATTTGAGAAATAGAATACTATTCCATTTAACCTGTACTTTTTGAGCAATATGAAATTTTGTACCTTTAAATAATTTTTTAAATTACATGATAGATATTTAAACTATAGTAACCATCTTTAAATATATTATATAGGAATGTCCATAGAAGATAATAACACACGAGAAACTATATAGGGTTTTTTGAATTTTTTACAAATTATAAAAACAAAATGGTATTCCATGATACCCCCAGTTACTTTATAATAATAGTTTTATTCACATTATATAGAATAATACAAACATGATTTGGTTACTGAAATTGTGGCATATCAAAAATTATGAAGAAAAGATATATTGTAAATTAAGTTAATATAGATTTTCAATAAAGAAAACTAGAAAAAGCATAAAAATTAAGTAAATTAGAAATACATATTATATTCTAATATACTAATTTTTTTCTCAAAATTTTCGTTCTCATGTACTCTCTTTAATTAAATATTACTAACATCTAGGTATCCCCTCTCAGGCAAATTCTATTTAAAGAAGTTAAAATTTTATTCAAACATGACGGGATACGCGAATACTTCTGTATTAATTATAAGTAATACACAAGTTAATAATTAATTCAATATTCATGATAATGGAATAATTATATTTATACATCTTATATATAATAATTTATATTATAATTAATATTATTTATAATATTAATTATAATATCTTTATATTATGTTATAAGTATTTTTGTTCTAATAAATTTCAGGTATTTAAATCTTGTGAAGTGAGACTGAACTATAAAAGTAAAAGTGAAGTAATCAAAGTTAAAAAAAATTCTCGTATCTCCTGAAAACGTTTTGCTTATCTCATTTTGGAAAACATATTCTAATAGATCTATATCAAGGGTTCTTAATGAGGGATCCACGGACCCCGGACCCTTCGTTAAGAACCTCTGCTATAGATCTAATAGAACCTCCTGAAATCTTTCCACGGACCCTTGGGAGTCCGTGGAAAGATTTCAGAGGTTCGTGAGATTGGACGAGGGGAAAAAAATCAACTCATTATCTTTATTTTCACTGATCACTAATTAAATCTAGCATTTAATTTGTCTTATATTGATAGATGTATAAAATAAATTACAGTAATATTAGTTGTATCCAGTAGTGTTATTCAGTCGGTTCGCGCCGATTCGGACAAATTGGTTGTTAAAATTTTTGATTCTCCGTACCGGTTGTTATGATCAGTTTACATTAAATGTGGATAGGATAAAAATTAAAAAATAAAAGGAAAACAGTATAAAGCATTTTATTTACGAGTGTACTTATTTTGACGACCTTTTCTTTAATGATATAATAAATCTGTCGAATAACTTGAATCGGTACTGTGTCCTTGAATATATGTTCGTACAGTTCACGCGTACATCTTTCATAATAGCACGTTAATCAGTAACCAGTACAATATTTGGGAATGTTTGAGTTTCCCTAGATCGAAAATATGCAATAATTTTTGTAGAAATAATTATATTTACAAATCAATGAACGCATTCTGCATTGATTTAGAGTTGGCCTCTTTCGATTTTATTCGTCTACAATTCATACTTCGATAATATCGAGTGGATTCTTTCGCAACGCGGATGATGGCAGCCATTTTTCCAAGAAAAGGTGGGAAATGTTATGTGATTAGAGATGATTGATATAGGCTATGTTCGAAGTACTGATAAAGAGTACTTCGCGGACCGGTTTGACGACTTCGCCGGAAGTTTCGCCATATTCAGACCTGTTCGAAGTATCTAGA
>WUQG02416838.1:0-15605 GCA_011317285.2 Androctonus mauritanicus | reverse complement strand
AAACTGGTCACCTGCATTACTAGTCACCTATCAACCGTATTCTAATCGTATCTGATAACTATTTCGTTACAGACTGTAATGAAATAGCTATCAGGTACGATTTAGGTGGCCAGTACGCAATAGGCAACTCTCTCCTAATTAATTTTTAGTTTTTATTCTTTAAAATTAAATAATAAAAAAAAACTATACGAAAATTAAATTTTTATAAAGGTTTCAATCAGATTAAATTTCGAAGAGGCATTAATATGTTTCCGAAAAAAATTATTTTAATATTTTTAAAAACTTAAAAAATCAGAATAAATATCACTTAATATTACTTTACAGGTGAGTTCACCTTTCTGTTAATTTTATATATACGTGACTCCGTACTAGGACAACATAAACCTCGTTGATTATCGCTTTTATAACCAATTTTCTAGGACAAGTGGATTATGCAAGAGAATTTTTGCTTTAAAAAATTTTAACCTCAAGAATTAGTTTGATTGATGGTTTCATAATATCAGTTAGCTTACTAAAAGATAAAAATTATCAAATAATTAAATAAATAATTTTCCAACTTTATAATTAATTGAAAAAAAATTATAAAAATAAATAAATTTATATAGGGCCTATATAATATTAAAACAAACAAAAGAAAAGAGAGAAAATTTTATAATAATACAGTACAAGTAAGCATTAGTCATTTTATTGGTATGACAAAAAGTCAGCTTAAATAATTTTATGTATAAAAATTATCTACATGATACCGCATATTGTAAAAATAATCTGTGTAATTTCGGAGGTTAAAGGGTATTAAAAAAATCACAGTGACCGAGATATATCTATTAAATGCAACGAAGCAGTTTAAATTTGAATCAGTTGAGCGAGTCGTTTGATTACTCTTTCATCATTCTATCTGGACTGACAGCAGACAATTAACTGCTATATGTTATTTACTTCCGCAATTTTGTAAAAGTCGATTTTTTTCCTTTTTTAAAATCGAGAATTCGGTTACAAAATTCTCTTTTTTTTAGTGCAATATTATAAAAATTAAACTGCATTTTTTTAAGTAAAATTAAAGCTTGCTTTTTTTTTACTTAAAGGTTAAATATATTGTTGACAGTCGTAACAGTTAAATCAGTTCTACAGATTAGAAAATACTATATAAGATGAATTGAAAATGCATCATTAAAGTTAATTTTTTTAAAGTATCAAACTGAAAAGAGAGTTTTGTATGTAATTGTATTCTTGATTTTCAAAGAAAAATCGACTTTTACAAAATTGCAGAAGCGGCATTTGAAGTTATTGCTTGATGTCAAACCAGAGAGTGATGAAATAGTCACCCAAATCATTTATTCAACCGATATAAATAATATACATAGATAGGATTGCATAGATTGTAAATGATTGAAAAAATGGTATCAATCGGTAGGGGGAGTCGAGGTATGAAAAATATCCCTAATGAACTAGGAGTCAAAGGTCAAAGGTTAACGAAATATAGAGGCTGAAAGTTTCACAGTGCATATGGTTTGATACTGTGCTTCGCTTTGCTACAGAGTGAAGCGCGACGCATCCCGTTTCCGTGCTATGCTACCTATGCTATCTAGATGCGTGTATATCTCCTTAACCTTTGATCTTTGACCCCTAATTCACTAAGGATATTTTGTGTGTCTCGACCCCCTATCGATGATAGCATTTTTTTCTGGACTTTACAATGTATGCAACCTTACCTATACATATATATTGCTTAACTTTATATATGTTGTATATACACACACACACACCTTATTTAATTTTGATTAAAAACTATAGGATTTAATTATTATATAATTATTCAGAATATCTTTAATTTAAAAGAAATCAAAATTATAGCTACAGTATTTAAATGAGTTTTAATTGCGTATAGAGTTAGGCCAAAAATCTTGCCACCTAGTTATTTTTGATGATTTGTTAAAACTTTTTCCTTTTTCCCTCTCAAAAAACAAAACAAAAAAAAAAAAATGTCAATTCATTCACATCTCAATTTTCTCTATAAGTGAAGAAAAATAATATTCAGTACACAATGTAAACTCTATGTGTCTTTCTTAGCTTAGACTGCTAAGTTATACACAAAGTTTATCTAACTCAATATAAGCATAATATTAAGGAAATTTGATCAAAATAAAAAAAAAAACAGTTTTTGATAACATCAAAAATAAAAAAGATTCAAATGAAAAAAGTTTATTGCTACATCCTGTATATTTAAATTAAATGTAATAATTATTTCTTACTGTTTTATTAATCGATCTCATTATTTTATCTTCTTTATCAATTCTTCATAAACAATTATTTCTATGCATTTTATAATATAAATTAAATTTGTGCTTACAATCTTTAACTACACCACAGTTGTGCATCTACTCAGGTTAGCAAGTTCAATGTACTGTACAATAAAATATGGTATGAATACCTTCTATAGAAAATTAACACTATAGTACAGAAGTATACAGTAGTCTATATTTTAAGTTAATACTTTCACACAGATACTGTATTGTATTTTAAAGTTTTAAGATGTAAAATAATCTATGAATAATTCTAAATACACATATTCTAAGTTATCGTGTGAATATTGGAGCAAAAAAATACCAGTGATGCTTTCGGAAAGAGGTCATATTGAAACAATAAACCAGAGTAAGGATCTTTAATCGGATATGGTAGGTCGTGAATCAGTGCAGAGAGGTGAAAACATGATTTATATTTTGATTATAGGATAAGAAGTTGGTGGGATATAGGAGATATTTCCTTGTTTCCGCAGAAACAAGTTTCGTGATTTGAAAGAACCGTTTTGGTACTTGGAATTTTATCTGTGTGAGAAAATGAAATTGTTATTAGATACGAGCCAGATTGTTTTGTTTCGAGTTATTGTGTTGTATTATAATTTTAAAATTATTATATATTTATTTTGTCTATAAACTGAGTCTATCCGATAAATATTTCCTGTTTGTGATATAGATCAAACAAATTATCATCAAGATTAGTGAAAAATTATTAAAAAGAGAGTTAAAAATATGAATTTTTAACACTTTTTATAAAATTTAGGATGTATTTTACATCGTTTATCAAATTTAGGATGTATTTACATCGTTATTTATCTATACATATATAAAATCTGAATTCTATCCAATCTCTTTTATGAAAGTAGTAATACTTTACACAGCAACAAAAAAATGATGGATACGTCATTAGCGCTTTCAATAGGAACCAATCTACATTTATATCGATAATTCAGATTGATTTTTATCTTTTTGTTCAGAATGAACATGAATAAACCTCCTTTTTGTTATAAATATTTTAGTTTCCATTTAAGAAAACCGATTCATTTCTAAAACGCATTATAAATATAGGGCCTTTTATCTGATCGATCTTATGCATGTTATGAAACTTTTTCTTTTTAGTTTTAAGTTCAAGGAGCTTATAACAAATGTTCAGACTGATAGCGATCATTAAAAGCTTTTTATAAATGGCATAAACAATAATCAGATTTATATCAAGGATATAGACTATAATATATTAATATTTATGTCATACATTATTAATTAATTTTAAATGATATACGATTAATTGGATTTAAAATTGATTCTTAATTAATATAACAATTTTAATACTGTTCTTTCGACTATTTTTTTATTTTTTTTTTTTTACAAAAATAAAAAATAGTTGAAAGAACATTTGTATCAATTTGTATGGTCCACAAGACGTCTCAAGAACTAACTTGTAAATGTTGCAAAATATATTAAAAAAAAATTAATTTTACTTTTGGAAAAATTTTATACAAATGACATCTTGATGATAAATAATAATAATAATAGGAATTATTTTTAATTTTTAAAATAATTTAAGAAGAATAAGCAAAAGTTTACTATGTCGCATACTATACAGTTAATTTTAATGTAGAATAATATTTTTCTTATCGATAAATAATGTTCGAAAAGTCTGAAAATATAGAGAAAATTTTATTTTTTAACAATATGTTGCATATATTTTGATATAATATGCTCATAATCATCTTTGTAGAAGAAATACCATGTTTCTCTGTATTCGACAGACTTTGTTTCGCCTACAACTTACAATTTGTTCTTGTCGATGCTTCAAGTTTTAGATTTTGACAGACTAAATTCTTTCGTCAAAGTAGCACCAAAAAGAAAAAAAATCGAGAAATTTAGATCAGGAGACGAAAAAAAAAGAATACAATTAATAAATAAAAAAATTTTTTTCAACGTTTCAAAACTTTTCAGATATCCTATAAATAAATGGTTAAAATATAAATATTATTAAATAGGTCTAAAGCTGCAATTCTAATTTTTTTTCTAATATTAACATTTGTAAAACAATAATAAATGAATATATTGTACATACCTATATATAATATATAATCTTATAATACATATTTATAGATTAAATTGTACTTTTTAAAATACATATAAATGTGGAGCTAACATTCAAAAGAGACTTTGTCACTCAAATACAACTTTTGGGAATGACCAAAAAATGTGTTTCTCTCAAACTTTTTTGATTAAACAGTCTACTTTCAAAGACCATTATAACTAAGACAAACTTGCTTTTAGATGATTAAACTCCGCAGAGATCATGGTATGAACCACATAAATCGAAATCAGTATTTAATTCAAAATTTTCAATTTTTGGACAAAGTCTATTTTGAATGGTAGCTCCTCATATGATTTCCTAATGATTTCTGTGTTTCGATTTAATCTTTGAGCCTAAATTTTATTTCCTGTTATCAAAATATAGATTTTTCTAAGTTTATATGTAAAGGATATATCTAACTTTCTTTTTTATTTTTAATATTTTAGCCTATATGAGTTAGAGAACATAAAATGCTATAAGAATAATGACGTTATCCAATTATTTAACTTACTGTTCATTATGCATAATTCAAAAGATATTTTTTTTTATATTAAGTGGATGCGATCCTGTAGCGATTTAATGATAATTTTTATAACAGTTTCGCCATCTAAACTTAATAAGGGAAATTTTTTTTTTTATGTTTGTTAATTAATATTACTTTCTTTTTTTTTTTTAATTTTATTCGTGATTAATTTCATGAATAAATTAAGCCCAAATTATTACGAGACTAAACATGATTACCTCAATTAAATATTTGTTAGAGATTAGTACCATAAAATTTAACAAGTCAGAAACGAATCAATGAATAACATTTATCTATACAGTATAGCTGTTATAATTAGTAGATATGCTCTTCAAAAAATGCTGAAGTGAGTTCATAGAAACTTGCAAAAGTATTTTTTATTCACATAATTCTTTAGTTTATGAGTTAAATATTAATAAATAGTTGATTTTCCTTAATTTTAATCTATACCAATCAATTTTTTCTGATGTTTAAAGAAATCGAATGACTTAAAAATCGATATCGTATCGTCTCATATCGAGTAGACTATAAAGTTTCTTCTTCGATACGATATTTTTATCGTATCGAAGAAGAAGCTTTTGATATACGTTAAGATATAAGCTGGTGTATAGAATATAGATTTCTCGAATCACACTGTAGTGGTAGGAAATGGTGATATATGCTCAACAATTACCTTGTCTTCCCAAACTTGTAATTATGGATAATATCACACGCCTCTTCTCCCATCTAGTCCCACAGAGTTCTTAAGACCACCAGAGGAGCATTAAAGAGATAGATAGAAACATTCATTTATTGCACTGTCACGTATAACTCTTAACATCGCTACTACCGGCTATCTAATAAGGTGTCATCAAAGTATAAAAAAAAAAAATCTATTAGTCCTTCCAGGGAATCTGTGAGGGAGGTGAGTGTACTCTACATTATTGAATGACGAAATTCCTACAAAAAAAAAAGCGGCTTAAACAAATTGTTTTTTTATAGTGTCTGAATGGAGGTGAAGCAATTAGGCATTATACACTGTACGTCACAGTTTCTATGTTAGGAAAATCAGTTAATTATTAAAAAATTAACGTGTAGTTGACGCCTACTATTCAACAAACACTTCCGCTTTGAAAGCTATTTAGGCTAAATAGCGTCACGGGTTATAAAATTTATAATAATTCGAAATCTCTCCACCAGATGGCATTAATAAATTTTGTGTTTTAGATCTATGATAAAGTTTTAACCCTCAGTATCTTAAAAAAATGAGATGCAGTTGTAATAAATCACATAAATTTGCTATTGCAGTCGCATATAGCGTAATTGAATTTTATAAGGCACAGTATAACAATGAAGAAGAAATTATAATTTTAAATGAAGTGTTTATAGTAATTAAGATGATACATTGCGCTTTAAATGCAATTATATGTTAGCAGGAAGAAATTATGATTAATAAATTGACAATTAAACAATAACTAAAGTAGATATCATCTAAATTGTAATCAAACTTTGCTTTTTAAATACAATTAAAAGGAAACTTTAGCAAAATAGATAAGAAGTGATTTCTGCGGAAGTCTCTATTCGCGCTTGACCAACCATAAAAGCCAACAATGGCAAAAGGCACGTGCCACAAAGCGTGCCATACACGTGACGTCACGGACTGTTAGTCACGTGACGATGTCTCCACGGATTGGTAAATTCCAGAAGGAAATATTTGCCACGGATGTAGGCAACTTGACACAAAAAAAAAAGATCTCTTCACTTCTTAAGTAGCAGTGATTAAACGGTTCAGATTTGGTTACTTTACTCCAATTAGTTAATTAAACTCTACAGTTTAGACGATTTGATATTTAAGATTATATCGAATATTTTAATATCCATCTCTATCGAATTCAGTGCGATATCATTATTATAAACAAAACTGGAAAATATTTATTTATGTTTATAAATTTTTAATATAACATTTTCTACAATTTTCGATAAATTTGCGTGGTTTGTTTGCAAAGGTTATATATTTGGGCTAAAGATTTATGAATTGCTGAATTGTTGTGTTTGTTTGAAAGATTTATATTTGGAATATCTCATCTCTTGACTTCTTATAGAACTTAAATATTTCTTCAACACGACAGGCTATTCATTACTATATCAATACGAAACACTTCATTGAATAGAGAATCTAAGTGAATGAATATGCAATGAACTGTGTACATTCACAGGCCACTTCACTTTTGTGGAGATACTCAACTGTGACTGTTCTGTTACAGTTTCAATGAATGGTTTAATTGACAGAAAGACAGATAATATAAGTTTGTGTTACATTCTCATATATTTTCTAAACATTATATTGACTATATAAAGATATTCACGAATAATATACTAGTTAATATTTTAAATCAAATTCAACATACGTAGATTCTTAAATCAAAACAACTCGAGATACAGTTCACTATTATACAGATTCCTCGATAACATATTACAGATTTGTTTACAGTACAGTACTTAGAACCACCTAGACTTACTATTCGACCCTCAAAGATCTAATATTATAGACTTTAGGTACGATACGAGTTTAAGCTAGATCCATTAATGAAAAACAATAGATGCCCCATGCTGAACCCACAGGAGATACGGTATTGCACGTGGCGGCCTCGTGCCTCTACTGGAAATAAGTTGTCAGGAACATCCAACTAATGAAATGGTCACAGAAAGGTAGGATTGTGGAACATCAGATGCCGAAATGACGATTCAAGCGCTGCCATCTGTGTTGGAAAGAAACGCTGCTTGCCATCTGTCGCTGATCCACCGATTAAATACATATCTAAAATCTAGGACTAGAATTTTGGGTTAATTATTTCGTTTCTTAAAATTTTGAAATTGATAATTTACATATTTAATTTTGAGTAATAGCGTGACTAGTTGTAATTCATCTTAAATATATTTTAAAAAGTATGCTTGTTACCTGGAAGGCTACTACTTAATATATTTTCCACAAATGTAGGCAACTCGGTATAAAAAAAAGAAATCTGTTCACATCTTAAGTAGCAGTGATTACATGGTTCAGATTTAACCAAACAATGCGAACTAATCAAACGAATGATAAGAATTTAGATATTTTTATAAGTAAACACTCTATATAATATTTATAAATTGATGAAGTTATGAACAGAATAACGTTTGAACAAATTGAGGATAATTAAATTATTTATATTTTAATTTCAATCTAAAGTATTTAACTGTTTCATAAATCAAATAAATTAGATAAAATTCGTTTCCTTCTTCTCAAAATTAAAATTCCTCCCCATCGGAGTTTAACGAACTTGTAACTTCAATAAAAAAAAAAAAAAAAGTACACTCTCCACAATAAATGTAATTCTAATACAAACGAATAAAGATTCAATTTAACTACTAAAGTAATTTTCGTTCCCATTACAGTCGTGCCCCATTATTTGTATCTTCTATGGTTAAGAGGTAGTTCATTTAATGATAGCTAGAGGCTGTGGTAATTTCGTGGAAAATGACGCCAATTTTTAACTATACTGTAGTTACAGTTATTTAATCCTTCCGATAAAATGCCTACTGGCTTTTCGTCTCCATGCTTAATAAAATTTATTTGAAGTCTTTAAATAAATAATATCTATAAATATATTATTCCACATATAATCCTCTACAGTTTTATCGATCGTTTTATTTATTTTAAAATTTGATTACTTATTAAATAAATAAATAAATATAATATTTGATAAGTAGACAAATTTTAAAATAAATAAAATGGTGGACAAAACTATAGAGGATTATAATATGGAAAAATTTTAGATTCTGCATTCTTCACATATTTATATATATCTTTCGAATTAATTTCTAAAATTATCCATTAATTATAAAGATTTGGAGACTAATTCTAGATAACGTACACCACTTAATTTGTAACAAATATCCATTAATACCGAGATTTAGTGGCATTAAATGTTTCCTCGGTTTAATGCCCATTACACTTAATGCATTAAATATTAATTAGAGTGTAATTAATTTCCAAAGTTAAGTAAAATTTAGAAAAATGTACGCGGAATATTAACAACATTTTTTTTTTTTTTGCATGGTCAAATACGAGGAGGACAGTAGGAATTCATTAAAGGTCGGCAAGTATATCTTTAGGCAACATTCCATGTGTCTACAGAACTATTTCAGTTTTAATTTATCCATTTAAACCTATCATTCCTATCACCTAACAAATAACAGCGATGACAGAGTTTGCCCTTAATATGATATTTTTATAGCTTTGGCATGTAAAACAACTGTCTTAATCACCCAGTATTACTTTCTTTTATTGCCAAAGACGCCTTATAGCCCTCAAGCTTACAACTTAATACATAGCATCGTCAATTATTTTCAAACAGTCATAAATTATCTAGTATCCAATCTTAAAAATCTATAACGGAATGCCTTTAGTTCTAAGCTAAAAAAAAAAAAAACCAAAAAATAGTATAACCTTTGGTCCAAAATCTATATTCTTAGATATACTTATCTTTCCCCAATTAAAACCTACTCGAAAAAATTGAATATAATAATAATAATAATAGTAGTATTTATTATTATTATTTTGAAATTCTTGGCATAAACATTAAATTTTACTACTATAGTTGTACAAATGTGCGTCTCGTGTATCCTCACCTGTTCATCCAATGCGCACCTGTTAACCACTCCCCCTCTTTGTAATTGGTGAGTTTCCATTGAGATTCCCGAACAGACGAACATCTAACCAATGATAACAGGTGCAGGATCACTACCTGAGTGCAGTCGAGCAGGTGAGAGAAGGCACGCGCCACGCTAAACTTCTCACCTGACTAAAGCACGCAAGTCTGGAATCGGTAGCGGTGCCTACCGCTTCTCTGTAGTCTTCCGTCCCGCCAGAGATAGGTTAGGCCCGGATCACAGTGGAGAATGACTGCAGAAATGTCGGATTTTCACGACGTAAGTACATATTCACGTTATGCAAACTAATATTTGCGCAATGTAAATTTTTGTTGGCTTATATAAAAAATCGAAATTATTCTAAGCGATTCACTTCTACTTTTGTCTGATTGATTAAAATATAAAAAAATTTAATTAAAATTATAACCTTTATAAAAAATTATTATAGCGAAATTATTTTATAGTTTACAATTGAGAAATTGTCATTTTTTTTATTAATATTAGGCATAACATTTTATTATCATAACGTAACTGTTCGTTTTAAAATTAATTATCATTAATTAAAAGATATACCAAAAAATTACAATAGAATCTTATTTTTTCGAACTCAGACGAATTAGACAGTCTGTTCACTTACAGCTTTAATATTAACAGATCTTTTATATACAGGGTGTCCCAAAAAAATGTATACACGTTTGCGATTGTCTTTGCATTTCATTTATGTTCTCACACTTCCAGTAATTTTAGAATAAATTTCCTAAAATCAAAGTTTAGTTGTGTTTCAGGCATTATTTCAAATCAGTTGCACCTCAAAAGAATAACATTTTAATGAGTTACAGGCTGTGAACATGTGTATACATTTTTTTGGGACGCCCTGTATACTTACTATAGAATATTATAAGAATAACTGAAAGTATTAAAATTTTAAGTGAAACAAAAACTATTTATTATTATTACAATGTAAAACAATTAATATTGGTTGATACTAGTAAACATTAATTAATAATATTAATTTTATATGTTAATTTCAATAATTAAAGTTTTGTGCATGTAAACGAGAAAAAATTTAAAGAACATTTAGTTAGTGCAGATTGTCAACAGATAAATGAATATCGAATTAATTTATATATTGTTTTCGTCTTAGAATATATATTTCAATTCTTATTCATTGATTTTATTACTTAAGTTTTCTTAATGAAATTTTTAAATCTGTCGTATTATTTATTTAGATGTGGCAAGATATTGAAAGCGTACTCTTAGGAGATAGTGGACAGATAGAAAATAGGAACCAACAACTTATGACACAATACGAAGATGAAAGAAATTCTTTAGCTGCTGATTTAACTCATCCTCAGTTATACCAAGTACCGCAACAGGTTAATATCGTTTCAGATTGTTCGAGCCGTGATAATAATAACAATTTATACACAGATTCCATCCGTAGATCGATTTCCAACGGTTATCATTCCAACGATTTGGCATACTGCAATATTTACAATGGGAGTCAATACGCGTGTAACAAATCGGGATACGAAGTAATGCCAGAAATGAATCAATCTAAGGGATATTGCACCCAATGGAATAGTTATCAGACAAATTTTCAAGCGGTGTCTCAAATGTCACCGCCCGCATCACCTGAAAATACAATTTACAATCAAGCCACAAATTATCAACCGTTGGAACATGGGTGCCACCAGTATCCATTACGGCATCCTCAAGTGCCTACGCATTTCCGGTTAGTAACACCACCCTCTTCACCCCATTTGGCAGTGAATGGCACCACTACTTATTGTCAGCAATCGGGCGGCATAGGGATGCCAACCACTTCAGTTTTGCCACCTCCACCCTCAATTCGAGCCAGAAGAGGAAGAAGGAGTACAGGGCGTAAAAAAGTAACTATACATACTTGTACTCATCCGGGGTGCAATAAAACTTATACCAAAAGTTCTCATCTAAAAGCTCACTTGAGGACCCATACGGGTGAGAAACCGTATCAATGTACGTGGAAAGGTTGTGGATGGAAATTTGCCAGATCCGATGAGTTAACTCGACATTTTAGGAAGCATACTGGAGATAGACCATTTCAATGTAGACTGTGCGAAAGGGCTTTCTCTAGATCTGACCATCTATCTCTGCATATGAAACGTCATACTACAGTATAGTCCATTTTAACTTTTTTTGCTCAAATTTCATATTTTCCATTCTAGTCAAGAGACATTATACTATTGTTAATAGTTGTGGTACGCGCAAGCCACGTCAGTTTTCTCGGTAAGTATGTTTTTTTACCCCTATAAAATTAGCGTGAGGATGTGGTAAACTAAGGCAATTTACCATTTCCTGACTTTCTTTACCTTTCCGTTTTTTATAAGTCAGATAAATTGAATAACTCTACGTAATTATTTCCACTCTAACATATTTAATTTAGAAAAACTCAAAATTTACATAATATAGGAAAATGTTATTTCTAACAATTCTCAAAGAAATAGTGTAGGACCTAATAAACATTTAAAGACTTTTAAAATCCTGTTTTTGAGTTCTATTATCTGATGAAGTTCCATGTAGTAACTTACTTATGGAAATGAGATGTATATTGACCTCTGAAGTATACATTAAGATTCTGGCCTAAATACCTAAACAACAGAAACAACTAAAATTTTAGGTGTGTTAAATTTTTATTATTTCTAATTTTAAAACAGGATATCCGGATAATTAAGATTCATTTAAAGTTCCGTTAATCTATAATCTATCTGTATAGTTGCAAAGCGCATGAATTCCTTCCATCGAAGTCCATCTTAATGCAATAAAATTCACATATAAGAGATTTTAATACAGAAATAACGTTCTATAAAATAAATATTTTCATTTTATAGAAGGTTAAAGTCATTTAACTATTATTTATAATTTTCAGAACCTTATTTAAATTAATTAAGAAAAAGAACAAGGAACTTCATTTTGATTGACAGATCAAAATGTAAATCTAATTTTATAAAATTAGATTTACATTTTGATTGAATGTTGAAGAAGAATAAAGTTAAATTTCTTTATGAGTTTTCCTCAATTATTAAAATTTCAGTTATATCCTAATATATTTTTCCCGCAGTTTGATATCATAAATAATTTTTATTAATTTATTAAAAATTATATATATATATATATAGTTTTAAAAAATGTAAAAATTAGGCTAAAGATGTTTTGGCCTTTAAGTATGTTTTTTTATATAAAAATTTTGTTTAGAAATTCCCTAAAATACTAAGGGTGGAGCACTATTTTCTTTTTACATTCTTGGTTGACAATCCATAGACGACTTATTGACGATAGAGGCTTTTGTCATTCTTTGTCTGAAATCACATCCGGAACTTCATTTCCGGTAATTGGTGTTTCCTTGCGTAGCGCCCTCTATTTCATCAGGTGATAATTTCCTGGTAATCATGAAACCAAGAAGTTGAAGGTTCATGATTTTTAACTGCTTGAAGAGAAGCATACTAATTGAGCATTTCGGTCAATTCAGTTACAACTTATTCTAATTATCCATATCGAGCAGCATTGAATACTTAAAACTTAAATGCTGCACCATAATTTCTAAAAGGGACCATAGATAAGTAACACACAGCATATAATTTTTTCGACACTCATTAATTGTTTAAATTAACGTAATAATTTATTAGACACACCAAAACAACCCAAAACTGTTTATACTTCGTCGTCGCAACTGCGAAGTTGCAAATATCTAGTTTTTGCGACTTTCAAATTATCATAAAATTTTATTGTTCGAGGAGAAAGATGCAGCGTGATTAAATTTAAATCATTATTTCACTCATAAACAAAGAAAAAAACATATTTGCAGTTTCACAATAATTTAACATGTACACTAAACATTAGCTCTATCGTAATCAGAATGGAGAGAAAATGCAATTTTTACCATTGCCACGAAAAATATTTTTGCTTTAAAGATTTCAATGTATATTTATGATGTATTATAAGTTATACTATAATTATTTCAAGAAAAAGCACAAATTTCACAGAAATTTTACGCATATACTGTATAAACTTTAAAATACTGCATGACTGATTTTTTCCAATTTGTAATAATTATAGTGTAAATCTCGCAGTAAAGTTATAGTTTATGTTTTGAACCAAAATAATATCCAAAAAAATATATAGTTTTTCATTGTAAAATTCCAATAAAAAACTGCTTAATATTAATAATTAGTATCCGACAAATGGCGGAATTATTCTACAGTAAAATACTGTTTAATAAACAGTACGCTATTTATTAGGATAATTACGTTATTATATTTAATTAAAGAATTATTAACTAAGATGAAAAGCTATTTTTCGGATAATAAGAAAAATATAGACAAATAGTGATTAATTTCAATTTTTGGTAACCAAATACGAAAATTCTGTAAAAAAAAATTAATGCATTAAAAAATATTAATATATATCGATATTTTTATCGAAAGATATATATCAAATATATTAATTATAAGATAATCCATATATAAAATAAATCTGAATTGTCATGTATATATTTATTCGGATTTTACCATAGTAAATTATTTATATAATGTAACAATGACGTCGAGGGAAATTCTACTTTTCATTTATTTAATTATTTGCACTTTTATGTAAATAATTACGTAGTATATAATAAATTACAAAACGTCAAAATATACGACATAAATCATAAGAAAAATATTGAATCACCATAGGATCAGAGATTAATTTTTACTTATATAAATTTTTGGATTTTCTTTTTTAGTTATTGTTATAGGAAAAAAAGTTTCATTACATAATATAATAGAATTAAATGATTAAAGATTTAAGAGAAATATAATTATATAATATTTTTATAAAGTTCTAATTTCAGTAGAACTCATAGAAAATATATTTCTGTAAAATAATAATAATTAAATTTTAATAATTTTTATAACATACAGGAATAAATTTATATTTTGAAAATAATAACATGATGCTAAATTAAAATGAAATCTAATTTAAAATATATAACGAACAGGTGGAATTTTATATTTTCTCGATAAATTAAAGATGTTCTGAAATTTTATAAACAATTTTTATTATTTATTAATGACTCTGCATTCTTATGAATCGGAACAACTCATCATATCGACTATAGGGATTCTATATTCTCTAGATCGTATAAATAAATCGTGTTTTACATCTTTAACATATTAGGAATTGCGAAAGATAGACAGTTATAAATTATGTGAAATTATATTTTTTAATAATATTTCTTAACAATGAAAAAATCCTCGAATTTATATATAATATAGGCTATATAAAAAGAAATTGTTTTATGTTAAATATAAAATTAAGTAAGTAAGTCTGTTTTAGTATTTTTATAATACAAGTTACAAGTTTTCGTAAGGTAAAAATTTCAAAAAATTTTAATTTCTGAAACAATATATGTATGTATGTATGTATGCATATATTTGTTTCAATGAAAAAAAGAATCCTCGAATTTATATATGTATTATATATAAATTTGAGGATTCTTTTTTTAATTTAAAAATACTAAAACAGACTTACTCGCTTAATTTTAATATTTAATATAAAACTATTTCTTTTCTTAATTAACTTTTTCTTCATTATGCTGATTCAAATGATTCAACAAAATTAAATATACCAGCCCCTCAATATTTGTTAGTTCAACTTTCACGCATTCAATTATTCGTGAGATATCATAAAATTTAAGTATAACGCTTTTATCTTTCCCTCTGTTATATTTTTCTCGTGTACAGTATATATGAATTTTTATTTGCGTTTGATTTTCGCTATTTTATACATTTTTCTTTTCTCTTTGATTAAGAACTTTAGAATTATTTTTTCTTTTAGATTTTGTAATTTTAAGTTCAGTATTAAACATGAGACAACACGAGGATTATATGAGTGGCTCAGAAGCCAATGCGGTTAAGTCCATTTTTTGATATCTTCTGATTTTTGTAAATTTTAATGGAATAAATAATATTCTTCTTAGTTATTAAAAGATTTACTCGTTGCTTCGTTTTTT
>WUQG02416827.1:0-15605 GCA_011317285.2 Androctonus mauritanicus | reverse complement strand
TTCGATAACCATCGCACTTCAGTGTGTAATAACAATACTAAATGATCTGCTTCCATAGCTTCACATAGTTTAGAAAATATGCGAATTTTTTTAGGCTTACTTTTGATAAAATTGACCATTTTAATAACCTGCTGAAGAACAATTTGCAAGTTATTACCAATACATTTTGAAATTAAACTTTCTCGATGTAAAAAGCAGTGAGTCGTAATAATATCTGGATTGCATTCTTTAGCTCTAGTCACAAATCCTTTTATTTTTCCTGTCATTGATTTCACTCCATCTGTACATATTCCAATGCAAAATTTCCAATTTAAGTTAAAACTTTTCATGTAGTTGTTTGTTATTATAAAAATATCTTCTCCAGTTGTTCTTTCAGGTAATTCTTTGCAAAAGAAAAATTGACTGATCATATCTCCATTAAAAACTCCAATATTAAGCCAATAATGTGTGTTAAAATTTTCAGCGTATCTGATGTGACTGTTTTACTTCAGCAAGCATATTTTGAAATATAGTATCTTTTCAGTATATTAAATTTTACATATTTTGTAGTTCTAATTTTATATTTTTGTAATAAATATTTAATCTTTTCTTAATTTTTATTAAACTTGCATATTTTTTAGTGTCACATTAATTTATTAATTTTTATTAAAAATGTCAATATTCTTGCAACACACTACTGTGTCGTGACACACTGGTTGGGAAACACTGGTCTAGACTATCATTGTAAAATTTTTGACTAATTATAATTAGTTCATGACCATTATTGATTTATTGCTAATGCTTGTTTTGTTTTTATCCTGTTTAATTATAAGCATGTCAAACATTCTTTCTGAAATTAGTAATTCTGATATTTACAATATTTATAACCAATTTTAGGTTTAGTTATGACCTCCTGTATGTTATATACTTTTGATTGATCTGTCAATTGATTAATTATACTACACTGTCAATGGATTGTTGTAAGTGTATTTTATTCAATGATTATAATCAGCCAGTTTAAAAAAGATTTGATTAATTATTACCATATTCTTTTTAAAACTGCTAAATATTTAAATTATAAAGCATCACATGATATGTAATAATAATTATGTATTTAGCATCATAATATGAGTTAATACTGAATTTTACAATGAGTATATGTTATTTTGATTAAAAAGTCACAAGTGTCTTTGTAATATAAAAAAAATAAATACCTATTCAATATTTAAAAAATATGTTTATATGTTACATATAATTTTATTAGATTTTTATATAAATTAATACAATGGCAACTATATTTTCTAAATAATAGTCCTTAATAGCAGCAGATATTAATCATTTAATATGAATGTTTTTGGTCTCCTTTCCAATAACAAAATATAATATTATATTTAAAAATAAATACTTATAACAAAAAATATTCTCTTAAGTGAATTGTTTTTGCCTGTAAATGCTAACTAAAGATTATTTGCTATTGAAATTATTTATAAATGCTGATCATTCTTTTATATTTTCTAACAGCAGTCTATTGAATGAATAAAATATCATGTATTATTTTTAAATTTCTTATATTTGATAAATGTAGGATTATTAAATATAATAGAGAGTTGACTATATTCTTTTCTAAATTGTCTGATTGTACTTTTTGAATAAAAAAATATATTGATTAATTGCACAGTGGAATCAATTGGTTAATGTGCTATCTACTAATGACTATACTAATGATGTATCCAGTGCATGATATTGACTTACAAGTTAGTGTATAACATATATATTTTAAACTAGCTGTAATAATTGATTCAATACTTGCATATTGAAGTAACTAAACACACTGTTTTATGGCATATGAATATGTAATTTTTGAATTAATAAATGATCATCATCTATATTTTACCTAAAGGCCTATTTATATATAACATTTCTGTAGAAATTCAGAATGGATAATATATGCAAATTTCTTTTTCCTAAATTCCCTTTCCAAGTCATATTTACAAATATATAATTTTTATTTATTAATAATTAAATACAATAGACTCCTGATTAGAGTTAACTCAGAGGGAGTGTTTTATCTCAGATGCAATATCTAAAAGATTTTTAAATACTTCAGATTAATTTCTTTATTGTATTTTAGGTAATTAGTGATCAAAATTAGAATCAAATTAAAATTATAAATATTACAATAATATCTTGTTGTAAATAAACAAATTTCTTGTTTCCTTTTTCAATAAATTATAGAATCTTTGAATATGTATATGCATGCAATTTATTTATTTATTTTTTAATATTAAATGCATATTGCCCATAATTCCAGTTTTTTTTTAGTATTTTGTGAAGTATCTGGGGGATTACTTTCTTAACTACCTCAGGAGTCTGCTGTATAAGATAGATACTGTATACAATAAAAGAATTTATAAAAAACAAATAATAAAATAAACCATACAAAAAGAAAACTTTTAACAAAAACAAATACTGAAATATTTAAATTTCTATAAACACTTTTACAAATAGTAATTATGCAAAGTATTTTTCCCAAAGTTATTAATGCTAATTGATTATTTTCTTTTATAAATAAATGTAGAAAAGTAATGAAATACTATATTTATGAAATATTTAGATTATTAGTAGCTAAAACAATTGCTTATATTTAATTTTCATATCATAAAAGTTACATTATAATTGATCCTGAGATTGGCAATATTAGTTAAGATAATATAAATCAAATCTTTTTATAAATATAATGTCAGAATGAGATGTAAATTTTGAGCAAGATAAAAAAAAAAAAAGCATTTATTTTGTACTTAAAAAAAATTTATAAAACCTGAAATCTGATAAATAAATGACATTATGTATGAGGTATGATAAAAAAATATGAATATTCAAATTTAAAAAAAATTTATTTATCAAAATATAAATATCATTCAATCCCCTTCAAAATACTTTCCTTGGTTTGACACATATATGTTCCAACATTCTTATCACTTCTTGAAACATTTCTGGAAATCATTCTTGTTTAGTTCTTAGCTGCATTATTAGAGTTGCTTCAGTCTCTTGTATTTACTGAAAACACTTTTTTTCATCATCAGTTTTACTTTGAGAAAGAATCAGAAGTCACAGAGTGCTAAATCAAATATGATGGATGTGGACACACAGTAATATCTTTGTTTGATAAGAATTGTTGAACAAGAAGAGATATGTGGCATGGTGCATTGCCATGGCAATTTTTGTATGATAATGTATTGCATTGTGTTGCATAAATGTGACACAAAAATGGAAAGTAGTGGCTGCGAACAGTAAGTAAACATTTCATGTTTACTCATTATTTGCAATCACTACTTCCATTTTTGAGAGAAAGCTGCTCAACACCAATTCACAAAAATTGCATTAACAGCTAAGGAGTGAATGAAGCAAGTTGAAATTTGTCTTGGTATTGAAGGACAAATATAAGATGATGTGATATTCTCAATTTTGCTCTTTTACTGAAAGATCATGCACCGTGTGTTCATTCACTGTACTTTTTAATTGCACCTTGTATATATAGTATAGAATATATATTCTATACTATTTATTAATCTCTTAATATTTTTAAATAAAATATTTTATAAAAAAATATTAAGAGATATTTGAAACAAAAACTAGATATTTTATAATCTAGTTTTGTTTCAAATATTAAAAAAAAATCACAGGAGGAAAAAAACATATAATTTGGCAATTTGAAATAAATATAGGTATTCCCCAGCTTATGTATATCTGACCTCCATAAATCTGAACTTATATAAAAATTTATTGTATTTGTAAGTTACAAATCCAAATATGTTTGTTTATAGCATTTAAAAGCTCATGTTACTTAATTTATTTATACTTTATGATTGATGATTTTAAGTATCATATTAGTATGATATCATTCTATGCAATATTGTCTCCTTTCTAGTCAGGGAACAATATAGCAACATAACACTATATAAATGTAATCACCATTGTTCACCTAACCTGGTAATTTTTGCTTTAAAAAATTTTAAAGCAAAAAAACTCAGGGTTAGGGTATGCAAACCTTATGCAAAATCCAAATTATGTAAAAGTCTTCACTTCTAATTATTTGCATAAGTTGTGGAATACCTATATATATATATATCTATTAACAGTACTTATTTTTCTGTGGATTTTTATTAATCTCTTATTTTTATATAAAAATTATTTAAATTATCATTATAACATTATATTGTTATTTGCATTTAAAATTTAACTAATATTTAAAAAGTGTCTTATTTTAAATTAATATTACTATTTTATATCAATATTAATATTGATATTCTTATTTAGGACCACCAAATAGTGGAAAAACAGCTCTTGCAGCAAAATTGGCTCTTAAATCTGATTTTCCATTCATTAAACTTTGTACTCCAGATGATATGGTTGGTTTTACTGAAACTGCAAAATGTCAATGTATAAAAAAGGTATTTAACTTTAATTTGATAAATATTCAGATAGTCCTTAATTTATGATGAAGTTCAGTTTAAACCCTGACCAATCACAGAATTTTCTATTACATGAATGTCATAAATAAAAATGGTCATAAGTCAGGTAATACTTATATAAATTTTAGTAAATTGATTTTACATTTCTTCTGGTCTCTATTTTGATCAACCCAGCCTTCAAACAACAACAACAGTTTAAAATCTTTTATTTTCCAATGAGTATATGCATTTTGAGTTGAAGTTCTAAATTGCCTTCACTCCTCATCAATATATTGTTTGGTACAATTCTTGAAATTCTTTACTATACTAATTTATATAATTTTTGATATTTTCTCCATCTGTTCGAGTGTCCTTATATCACTATTTAGATTATATCTTTTAAAATTATGCACATCAATTCCATAGTTTTAAAATTCCATTTAAAAAAAAAATTTATAATGAAATTTTTATTGTTAGATTGAAATTTTTTCATTTTTTTAGACTTTTATTTTAAAAATTTTAAAAAAAGTTCTTTTTGATATAATTCTTATGTTTTTCTCAATTATATGTTGCTTTATGATCAGATTAGTGAATTCATTATTTGTACAAAATAAAATATTTAAATATCTTAATTAATTTTATTTATACTTTATATTTTTTTAATTAATAGACCTATTAATAAGGAAATCCAATTCAATTATATAAATGATTATTAAATTTTCTGTAATTTTTTTATTACTGTACTTTTAAAGGAAATTGTTTTTGAGTAGGCAGAAAAAATTTTAGAAATGGCTCAAAATTAGTGAATTATTGGGAAAAAAAAATGTTTTGAAAATTTTTTGGTCCAAAAATTTCACTTTTTTTTTGTATTATTATTAAAAATATTAATATGTATTCATATTACTATTATTCTTTCACAGTTTTATTAAAAAATTGTGAAAATTTGTTTTTGCTTTTGTATCACCATTATAAGATAATGATGATATAAAAGCAAGAACAATTACATATTGATGCATCATTGGAGTTATGTTAATCTTTTTATTTGTGTTTGATTGTTTAATATTAATGTATCATTCTTAATATATTGTTTAGCAACTTAATCATTATTTCTTCTTTATTTCTCTTTACCTTCTGTACTTTCTATTCTGGGTATTTCACTGGTCTTTTGTGTCATTTCCTCCCTTTTGTTGCCAGTTATGCAAATCTCTTTCTCTGTTTGCCATTTTTTCCTCCTGTGACAGAGATATACTCTTGTAATATCTCCACTATTGTTTTTTCCCTCTTTTGCAATTTTGGAGATAGCAGCTAGATTAGTTGGATTTTTTTAACCATTAGTCTTTCTTATCTTTTTGCTTTTCCTTCTTTATAGATACAGGTTTTGGATTAGGTTTTCAGCTTTAGCATCTGGAATTTCACTAGAATACCAAATTTTGCAGAAAGTTGAAGAATGTTAAATAAAAATAAATAACATATTTTCACATTAACACTGAGAATAAATAAAGTTTAAACAATAGTAAATTAGCTTCCATTACCTGATTAAAGGCTTTTTATTGACTGATTTAAAATTATGGGTCTCATCATTAATAATCTTGTTCCTTGCAGCTATCTCTTAGTGCCACTCTGTGATGACAAGATTTTTAAATATTTAAAAAAAGAAAATATTGTTCTTCAGTATATTATTTGATACTAATGTATTATTATTCTTCATAATAGTGATAGCGTATTTATGTATGATATTTTTTTCCAAAGTTAAGGTGAATAATATATACAAATTTTTACACCCTTATTACTTAGAATGAGAATTAATTTTCTATTTTAAATCATAAAAGGGTATTATGCCAATAAATTTGATATATACATAATGAATACACCAAATTGACAATTAGGTTACAAATTAGGATAAAACAAAATCTGAACTAGCTTGTAGGACCTTAGAATAAAATTATAGATGCAGGAGCGCTTTTGGGCCCAAAAACGCTCCTGTATCTATAATTTTATTCTAAGGTCCTATAAGCTAGTTCAGATTTTGTTTTATACCTAATGATAGATATATTTCCAGAAGTACTTGGTTACTCATTTAATAAACAATTATTTTAAGTAGTTTTATATATTTTAATTATAAATTAATATAATTTTATTATGTATTTTAGGTATTTGATGATGCTTATAAATCTACGTTAAGTTGTATTCTAGTAGACAATATCGAAAGACTTTTAGGTAAATACATATAAGTTTACATTTATAATTTATTAGATATATATTTTTATTTAGAACAATAAAAAACTAACCAGGACCAACTTTAATTAATAAAAAATACTTTTGGATAATATGTCTATAATCAGTTCCACGTAAAAAAACAATAATCAAATACATATTTAAATTTGAAATTCATTATGTGACACCATGTAATGAATTAAATGTAAATATGTATTTTGATTATTGTATTCTTATGTGAAACTGAAGATGGAATAGTATTCAAAAGTAAAGTATAGTACTCACATATCGAAACTGCATTGTGTGAGTACCGTGTTAAACAACAGTACTCACACAACATAGTTTTGATATAACATGATTTACAAATTTTATTCTTGAAGACAGAATGAGGATTAAGAATGCTTTCTATTCCATCTGTACTAAATTAATGGATTACATGTAATGAAATGCAATGTAATTTTTATAATTTCATATTAAGTTTTTTATGTTTTCTTAAGTTACATGAATTATCTGATTTAAATAAAAAAAATTTTCTTATTGCATATTTTATTTTGTTTTTGTAATTAAAAACAAAAAAAAGCTTCAGAGCCTAACTCCTTTTTTTGTATGTAATATGAGTCTTATATAACGTGATTCATTTAATGCAAAGTTACTATGAAACCAATTAACTGTGCTAAACAAAGGATTACTGTATTTTTTACTAACTAAAATTTTGATATTTTTTTATTTATATTTTATATTTTGTTTTTAAATTAATAATTATTGTAAAAAATTTGTTTAATGTAATATTTTTATAGATTATGGTCCAATTGGTCCTCGATATTCAAATTTAGTATTGCAAGCATTACTGGTTCTTCTTAAAAAAGAGCCACCTCAGGTATTTTTTTTCCTATAAATAAATTTTTATCTTAAAATTATTTTAAAAATAATGTATAATTTATTAAATTAGATTTATTGCTAAGAAATTTTTAAATTTTTTTTAATAAGTTAAGCCAGTGATTCTCATCTGATGATCTACAAACCTACCAAAGTGTTTCACAAAAAAAATTTTTTTTTATTAGAAGTATGCCCTGACTTTGATAAGTTGAGAACTACTGAGCTAAGCAATAAAAAATGTTGTTGCTACAGCTTAGAACAGTTGCTTATATTTATATTGAATTTTGATTTATGTTTTTGCTAATTCTGACCAATTGTTTTTAGTCATGAAATTTTCATTGTAGAATTTCTACTAAAAAGCTTACTGTTTTTTTCTTTATATAAATTATTAAATAACTTACAGGGGAGAAAATTATTAGTTTTATGCACAACTAGTCGTAAACAAGTATTGGAAGAAATGGAAATGTTATCTGCATTCATGTCTGTTCTTCATGTTCCAAATTTATCATATCCAGAACATTTAATGGCTGTACTTGAAGAAAGTGATTGTTTTAATAGAGAAGAATTAGCAAGAATTGCTCGGAAAATTGATGGTCGCAGGTATATATTACATTTTCTTTTTATAATTAAAAATTAATATTTATGATGATTAACTCATTTTCTTTTTTCAGAGTTTGGATTGGAATCAAAAAATTATTAGCATTCATTGATATGGCACGTCAGGTAACCAAATTTCTAAAATAGTTTTAAAATTTATTCAGTTAATCATACAGTTTCTAAAGTTAACATGCAAATTTTATAAAATATAATTAATTTATATATACTAAAAAGTTAGAAATTTTTTTTGATTTCATCAATATTTTTAAATGGGAAATTTAAGTTTTCCCTTTAATGAATTTTTGAGTTTTATAGAACTATATGTTGGATATTAATTAAAGGTTTGCATTTATCTCCTATTTTGTAAGTTTTGATTCTAAGATTAATTTTAAGTAACCATATGTTATAGTCATTAAGTAAAAGATCTTTACTGAAAATACATGTTTAGAAATGTAATGGTTATTTACTAAATTATTTATAATATTAGTGAGTTCTTTAGTTATAATATCAGTTCTTTAATTTTCTGCAATTTTATTAAATATGGATGTATTTACAACTTCTAATTTCTTTTAGTTTAAACAGATTTCATTTACTATTATTCTTATTATTAGTTTAATTTTATCTGCTAGTATTATTGTATATTTTGAGTCCAGTTCAAAGTAATACTTGCTTGTCTAATAGTTAGCATTTCTAAATTTTAATTAAAAGTATTTAATAATAATTGTTAACATTTTTCTTTTTAAAAATTTAAATTGCATTTTTGAGATTAGATTCTTTTCAGTTTCCTATAGCTGTCATATAAAAAATGATTTCTAGTAAGATACTTAAAAGATTAAGGCAAAATTATTGTAATCCCTATATTGTGTGATTGCATAAAAATATGGTAAAGTGATCTTTAAATAGAAAGATATAGGAGTGTTTTAATAAACTGAAAAAATTTATTCATCTTTATTAACAGGAAATTTCCGAAATTAAAATATTCCTATGTTCATATAGTAAAACCAATATTATATTTTAATGAGATGTTTTTTATATTTGATAAACAACATTGTTTTTCATTTGCTTTTTGAAAAAAATTATATTATTTTTTTAGAAAACTATATAGGTGTTTCTTTAGTTATGAGCATCCAAAGTTACAAACATTTGCACATATGAACATACTATTTTATTTCAAATTTTTGAAAAATTAAAAAATTGTGCAAAAATTTTGAGCTAACAAAATAATATATTAAGTATATTGTAAAATTGCATAATTATTTAACATAGTATCAGAATATTTCAAGATGACAGAATTTCCACAAAAATTCTTGCTTTATAATTAGGCATTTATATTTAAATTATTGAGAAAAGAAATTTCCATTTGGTCTAATCAATAACATATTACACAGTATTGTATATTGAATGCGTGATTATGGCATAAAAATTAATTCCATATTATGTTTTCATTTTACGAATAAAAATTATACAGTATATGCCTTATATCTGTAATTAGAGGAACTGTATTACATTCACTATAATGACAAAATATTTTTTATAACATACAAAACTGACAGTTATGTTAATTGTTGATTGTCAGAAAGGGGGTTTAAATAGCTTTAGCACTACAACCATCCCTAATAGGATCATCCCATAAGAAGGGATCATCATCTTAATCCCAAAAGACCGTATCATCTTTAATGGAACTGCAAAAAGATCTTCCAATGCAAGAAAATGCATTCCTAGATCATATCTTAGCCCTGAAAGGGCCATATATTCAAACATAATGTGGAGTTTCATCTTCTCTGTAGCATCTACACTTGCAACTATCAGCAATCCCAATTAAGTGAAGATGCTTTCTAAGATGATAGTGCCTTGTTAGGAGGCCTGATATAATAACTTCATTTTAATGCAATGCAAACAACTCTTTAGTTCTCTGTAAAAAAGGATCTAAAATAAGCACTTTTGCTTGCATTAATCCAGGAGTAGATTTCCTGTAGATGAAGTGCTAAGCTGCTAACCAGTCCCTGACAATCTGTCCAAATGCATCAAATCTGATGCCCAGGGCAGATTCAGTTTGGATTGGCAGTTAAGCATCTGAATTATTTTTTTATTTAACTGAAATGATAATATTAATGTTCTATCTTAGTAGAGTACAATATAGTATCTAAATTAGCAGTTGATGAAATTACAATGCCATTCATATAGTGATGAATGAACAACTGCATGTTTACTTATATAATGTATTTTAAATTTTGGGTTATAATTTGATCTTTAAATATGGAGCATACTATTGGACAAAAATTTGTGAAATTGGACAAATATCTAATTGAAACATTGGAAATCTTGAAGAAAAGTTCACAGTGATGCAATCATGTTTGTTTTTACAAGTCTCTCTGATATAAAAGATTTTAAGAAAGAAAGGAAGATGCTACAAAGATGACCAAAATAATCTAATTAAACTGCAGGGAACTAAATCAAACCTGAATCAAATGGCATTTTTACCAGTTTGTTTCTGAATTTGGTAATTAATTAGACAATGAATAACTCTTGTTATATATTCCTTACACTGTTTACAAACCGATATCAGGCAAAAAAAGCTTGGTCGAAAAAGTGGTGTTGAGATAATAAAATTAATAGGAAAAGTTTTATTTAAACTGTTTACATGGTCAGTTATCTAACGAATTGCTTAAAAGTTGAATGAAGTTATCATGTGAGATTTGAGAATTACAAATTTGATTAAAAACTGAATAGAATTAATCAATTAATTTTGCAGATTAATCTTGTTTTTTTAATTTTTTTTTTTTACTTTTATTCTTGTGTTTGCAAGGCAAATAAAAAGACCTAGTATCTGATATAATGGCACAAGGCACAACCAAGGAGCATTCATTGATTGATTAAGCAGATAGTTAATTAAGTAGAGCACGAGTTTCAACTTTTCATTTTGTTAATTCAGTTGATAATCATAAACCATTTTCCTCAATCTGAGCACAAGCATCATAGTCATTAAATGAATACTTGTACATTTCTTTTCATTCTCTTTGCTTAAGCACAACTGTAAAATAGTTATTTGAAAAATAGTTCAAGATTGCAAAAATATAAATTTTTATTATTGACAAATGTTTTTAGCTTTCCTTCAGGACCATCATGAGGTTCTGATGATGATTCAAAAGACCTGACCTGGCTCCAAAGAAGGATTGAAAACATTAGTAAAATAAAGTATTTTAACTTCTGCAATCCTGAGCCAGTTTTTGAATAACTAGTGTACAGTAGAAAACATGAAATTATTAAAAAAACTGTCAGTTATCTTATTCAGATAGATGATTAATATGACACATGATAACAGAAGAGTTAAATAATTGCTAAGGGAAGAACAAAATTCATTTGCTATCTTACTTTCATGGTATAAGAGATGATTAAACTGTGTAGTCTTTTAATGTCCTGTCACATCTGATTTTTTCCTTCATTCTTTCCTATACTCTTCTCACTTTTCTTTTTGCAACACACTTATTCTTCAGAGATTAAATCTCAATAAAAAATCTTTTAACATTTGTCGAAAGAAAGAGTTAATTTTTAATAATGAAATCACACATCAAATATGAAGGAATCCTGTATCAATCAATACATGTAGGCCAAATTTTGAAAGACTTTCCAAAGTTCTTATGATAGTAGTAAACTTATTGGAATTGATACATACATGCAAGGAGAGAATATTTCAAAGACATTTAGTTGAAATCTTTTATAATCACAAAATTATTATTTTTTAATTAATCCATAAACTTAATTGCTTAACATTGTTTTATGTTTTTTGATATTATTTTTGCTATTTTGGAAACTTTGAAATGTAAATTTAAAAAAATAAAAAAGTCAAAATAAACAAATGTTACAAAAAATTCTAAAAAAATTCAATCAAATTATAGAAAATTATATTGAAAATATGCTAAAAATAATAAATAACATTAATATATAATAATTACATAAATTCAATATCTGTATAATGCAAAAAGAAAAAACTTTGTAAAAACTAGTTTTGTGGTATATTAATTGAATTAACAGATGGTTATTGTTAAATTTTGAAATAATAATTTTTTAATAAATCAATTAGTTATTTGACTTAGGATGATGTAATTCGTATATTTTTCTCAATTGTATATTGTTTTTTGATCACTTTAATGATTTCATTATTTGTGCAAAATGAAATATTTAATTAATATTTTAATTAAATATTTTATAAAATAAATTAGGTTATTTATTTAATATCATAATTAATTTGATTTATGCTTTGTAATAATTTTTTAATTGATAGACCTATTAATAAGGAAATACAATTCAATTATAAATGATTATTAAATTTTCTGTCAGTTATGAATTTATATTTTCTATCAAATGTTAATTTATTGATCTTACTAGTTTGTAATTTATAATATGGAATATCTTAGTTTTAAAGTATGAATCAGACAAATGAATAATTTTAAATTTTGATTACATGTTTGACTATATGGATAAAAATATTTGAAATAGTTTTGTTTAAATTAAAATTTAATATTTGAGATAAATTCTTAAATCATTATAATGATGATTTTGGCTTACAAATATCAAAAATAAAATACTTAATTATTATTATTTGTAATATGTAATATATTACAAATAATATAATACATTTCTGTGTTATTAAAGTCAGGTAGGCATTACTGTATTTATAAATTAAGTATAGCATTGTTGATTTGAATCAGCTTGAATCTATCATATATAAACATGATCTGAACTCAAGTTTCATCTTAAAAATATTTTTTAGTTGTTTAATCATATCTATTAAATAACAAAAAAATTATTTTGTGACATACACAGAAATATAGAGATATTGAACAGCATTACTCACCTCTTTCCATTTACTATAATTAAGTGTTTTTATTAAGAAATTATAACTATGACAACAATCATAGAACAGGTAGACATAAAACAAGCTGCATGACTTCATGAAATCAAGCCAGTTGTTAACATTGGAAATCAAGCCATTATAAAAACATGAAAGAGGAAAATGTTTTAACAAAATACTGTAAAGAGTCAGTTCTCTTATTTGCCACTTACAATTTCTTGATAGGAGACAACTGATTTGTAATTTTTGCAACTGTGTCTTAATTATGAAGCATATTTCAGTCAAATGCCTCTATTTTACTATTGAATGTATATAGAATTTTAATTGTTCTGTTATAAATATCCTTGAAAGGAATTTAAATTATTCTGATCTTTTTATCACATATTGGTGTGTTTTATGTAACATATAGTTTTCTAACATTTTTGATTTATTTTCATGAATTATAATTTCTTAAAACTACTATGAATTACTACCAGTAAACTACTACTGCAAGTTTACTATGAATTATACTAGCTTTATGGATTCAGTTTTTATAGTCATATCTCTTGCTTCAATTGTTGCTGTTATTACTAGTTGTTTTGTTTGATTTTATTAAGTTTTCTTTCATATTGCTTTTGAATATTGTTTATTATTTGATAATTTTGTTTGTCTTTACAGTTGTCTTTTAGAATATACTAGGACTAAAAATTAAAATAAACTTATTTTTAATCAATGAATAAAACTACTTTCTCTTATTATAATCTCTCTTCACTTACATATCAGAATAAGAAAAACAAAATGATGCCTTTTAATACTATTTTTGCTTTTATAAATGTTAGATTTGAAGCAGTTTATCCCAGGCAATTGTTATATTATGAAACAAAAGTAAATTGCAAACTGTTCATTACTGTTTTAATTACTGGTGACTGGTTGACTGGTGATTAGTAGATTTTGAAATTTAATGCAATAATTAATTATTTTTTTTAGGGTTTCTTTTATTAAAAAAAAAAAAAATCAAGTTACTATCTGACTCTGTTCAAAAGATTGGCCACATGCCATCATAACCATATTTTAGAAATAGTTGTCAATATGATATACTAATGTGCACCATCACAAAAAAAATCCTGATTAAATATTATAAAAACTCAAATTTCAGTAACTCCAAATGGAAAAAAACAATATTGGAATGAATATTATATCACTATTGACAGAGAGACATAAATGGAAAAACTGTATCAAATTAAGCATGTCAATGGGATATCTTTGAAATATTGAACTTATCATTGTCTTCCCTTTATTTTTTATAATATATATAGATAAATTTTTCGATGAGAGAAATAAAATACTTTGCTTTCTTAATGATAACCAAAGTACAGCACTATAAGCAAAAACTTTTTTATTCTGGTAAAACGCTTTCGGACTACATAGAGTCCCTCTTCAGTACCAGTACTCAGTTTCGAACCATACACTATCAGTAATAATAATAATAATATGTTGGTAAAATTATGGCATCCAAGGGCATGCTGCTTCTCATACTGCCATTTTGATTTTTCTAATTTTATAGCAGATGACAAAGTTTCTGATATAAACCTAGTCATGCTGTATTTTTATAGTTATACTGCAATTTGAAATGTTTAGCATTTATATTTATTGCAATTAATGTTCATATATTCAATTTTTTTGTTACTTCATTTCAAAAATTTTTCAAACTTGGAAATATCATTAAGCAGGAACTCATAAAATAAGAACTATCTGTATATATAAAAACAAATTATCTTTAGGCAGTGTAGTTTTACCTCTTTTTTATATATTGGCTATCCCTGTATCTTTTCCAATTATTCACACTGTTTTTTTACAACTGTCTATGACTAATTCTCTTCTTAAATCAACATTCCAATAAATCCTAAAAGGATTTATTGGAATGCTGATTTAAGAATATTCTATTATATATTTGGGAAAACCATTATCAGTATTTAAAATCGATGAAAAGAAATAAAAGCATATTTAACAAAATGGCATAATTTTCTTCTTTTATTTTTTAATATTTGCAAGAATGTATTTAAGAATCTCTATTTTGCAATTTCAATTGTTCTTGAGTTAAGAATAATTGAGATAACTCAAGAAAAAATATTTTAAATTGCCATTCATTATTAATATAACTGGCTATACGTTGTACGCAACGTGTGTATGCAACGTATACAATTCAAGGAATGAATTGTATACGTTGCATGAATTGTATACATGATATGCTTGAATATGCATGATATGCTTGCATTGTATACGTTGTATACAATTCAAGCATACAATCATATGTTTATAAAATTTTCCACTAGATGGCGAATACTAACGAAAATTCCAAAAACATACCTGAAATCAACCTTAAAGTACTTTTATGTTAAACAGATTGACAACAGATTTTTTGTCAAGAGATGACGCCACTTTCCAATCAGTAAGAGTGCCAACTGGAGGGGCGAAAGAAACCCTTCCACAGGCTGCCCACTCCAGCGGAGGGGTTAACCGGATCGTGAAGGACGGAGATCGACAGGCCGAGCCCGGACACCATGATAAATATTTTCAAGGGGTGGGACCCGAGACTCGAACCCGGGTCCTCCAGAGGGGAAAGCCGAAGCATTTCCACGCGGCCAATCCGGCAGATT
>WUQG02416816.1:0-15606 GCA_011317285.2 Androctonus mauritanicus | reverse complement strand
TTTTCATTTTAGTTAAGAGCGTTGGGGCCACAAAAAATCATATCGAGGGCCGCCAGTTTGACACTCCTGGTATAGTATATGCAGATGGACTGTCATCAAATGCCTAGATTAAATTAAAGTGTCAAAATTAATAAAACAAGTTTGTGTAGAATATTAATCACAATGTGACCCAAATTAGTTAGAAATCTACATGTAGAAAAAAATTTTATTCGCCTAGTTATATTTTATATTAAAAATTCTTGTAGTTTTTATGACACTCTTCTGTATCGTGACCAAATTACTGTACGGTAACACGAAGAAAAAAATTCGATAATTTGAAAAAATGGAGATATCAGATTCTCTTAGTAGCAAATAGAAGGTTACAGGACATACATTTTTCGGCTTTAAAATTGAAAAATAACACCAATTTTGTAATTTTAAGTTTGAAAATCAGCATAAAAATTGCAAAAATCAAAACTAAGTAATTTTATCTTTTTTAAAGATAAAATTACTCAGTTTTAATAAAATTAGACCTTATATAAGAATACTATTAAACCTTATTATTTAAGACTATTTTTCAACAAAAATGTTAAAAATTTGCATGAAATAAAAAATGCTTATATTTTTTTAATAAAATAAAGTTGTTTATATATAAAAGATAAAACTCCAATATTTTTTTTTTTTTAATGATAGCATTAAAATGATGCTATCTGTAAATTAATATAAGATAGAAATATAAAAAAGGTTTAAGCAGTTTCCATTATATATTCATAATATTTATCGTTTATACAACCTTTATAATTTAAAATATAATTATCCCTATTGATTTTCTTCAATGATTTATCTGATAATTCTTTTTCAGTTGATTTAAGATAAAATTCTCTTTCATCATTTCCAACTAGTAATTTTGCAATTAATGTATAACCTTCAAATTTTGTACTTATTTTTCTCAGACTTATTATATTTTCCAGGTTCTATATGTTTTAATTGTTCAACTTTAGGTTAAATGAATAGATTGTTGAATTCTTCCATTTATGATATTTTACTTTTATAAAGGCTTTTCAATTTCTCAGGAGTATTTTTCGAATGTATTTATTTATAAGCTTTTTTCATTTATATATTCAATAATCTTTTCTCTTATTTCTTCATTTTCAAGTTTAGCTACTAAATGTCTCAAAATATCAATATGTGCCATAATTAAATCATCAATTTCAGTTCTATTATAAATTTCATTAATATCAATTAAATCACATATATAGCATATTAGGTTTTCAATTCTTCCAATTATGAGGATTTATTTTTATAAATAGAATTTTTAAAATACATACATTTATGCAGTGAACATCCATGTCCTAATATTTTAGCATATTTAAGCACTTCTAGATCTTTACACGGTATATTTAATTCTTCTAATATTTCCTTTACAATAATTCCTCCTTTATATGCAAATGTACTACCATATACATCGTAAAGATTTTTAATATATAATTTTACTAATCCATCGTTATTACTAATCCATAGTTCTTTATTATTGGGAATCCTTTTAAATCTTAATCCATGTACTTCTATAGCACATTTACGTACTATACTTACTATACTCGGTTCTTGCTTAAATACACTAATTGTTCCACCAATAAGTATTTTTGAATGTACCCAACAATTTTGCGATTTGGAAGTAAGTACCGTTGAATATCTTTCTTTAAAAATCTGTCTCAAGTCATCGATGAATACAAGTTTGAGCTCAGAATATCTAATTTATTTCATAATTTGTTTAATAAATGTATTTAAGTAATTAGTTGGAAAGAGTTAGGGTTAGTTCCCACCAAGCTGCGAAAAGCGATAGGCGAAGCGAATTGACGTCAAAATGTTGTCATATCCGGCGAATGTACTAGCGAATTCGCGTCTCTTTCAAAGCTGAAAAGTTTCAGCTTTTTCGCTGGCGAAAAATATTCGCCACCAATCACAGCTAATGCTCTGACGTCAAAAAGCAGCTTATTCGAAGCTGCTCTTTGACGTCTTCTTTTTGGACTAATTTCATTGGATAATTGGTATCGCATTTGCTTTTCGCATTTTTTGTTGCTTTTCCCAAGTTCTCTGTGCATCGCCAGTCATGGCGTCAGTTCGCTTCGCCTATCGCTTTTCGCAGCTTGGTGGGAACTAACCCTTACTGAAAGAGAGAAAATCAGAATTATGAAAAGGATCAAATAATCAATTTATCAATCTTTGCTAATTGTTAAGTTTATTATTATTTTATATTATAATTAGATTAATAATAATATATTAAAAGCTATTTTTATTAAAGTATTATATTTACCTTTTCATTCCATTGACATTTTTAACTTCACAATCATCGTCTATTTTATCATCCTGATAAAATATTATAGATTAATCAGATTATTTATTTTATTATTTCAAATCAATTTATCAATTTTTAAATTTCAAAGCATATGAAAATTGATAACTCTAACTACTGTAGTTGTATTTCAGTTTAGAAACCTTATACAGTTAATGCCTGGAAAAAAATTATAACATATAGGCTAATGTTAACTTAAGGAGAAATGAAGGAAAATTAATATATATTTATGATTGTAAGATTTTTTTGTATTAAGAAGTTTCCTATGTTACAGTATTTAAAACTGTTGCTTTCTATAATTGTATGTAAGTGTTCTTTTAAATGTATTTTGATAACTTATATTGATATTCTGGTCTTAGATTATAATCATGAATCTTTCTCTCTGGAAACTATAGAAAAACAAAATATATTATGTTTTCTATCAATCTCTGGATGTTTATAAAAATATAATTAAGTGTTATTAATTTTGATATGTATATTTTTAAAAATTTGCAATCTGCGAGAACAATTGAATTACATAGTTAAAATTAAATAAAAACATGGTAGAAATGCAGTAAAAATCTCAAGCCTTTAAAGTTAATCAGTTAATGTTGATAATATTTAAAGCAGAAGATGTATTTGTAAAAAAAATTCTTATTTTTAATTTAATATGATTGAATATACATTTTATCAGTAAGCCTCATCAGTTCAATTATATTAAAAGAAAAAAGTTACAAATTATAAATGGGAGAATCAAATATTAATTGAAGCATAAAAATTATTAATGGATACTGAAGATTTATAAGCTATGTGAAACCAACATATTAAGGATATATATAGTGTTGACAGAAGACTGAAAGGAGGCATCTTTGAAGTTTAACTTCTTAAAAATTTCAGTCTTTAACATAACCAAATAGTAAATGCATTTTATAAAACTTCTCATTAATTCTATGTGGATAAGATATAAACTGATTATATAGGATACAAAGTTATTACAAACAAATGAAAAATTAAAAGTATTTTAAAAAGGGAATTAATTAATACCAATCAACACTATCCTCGGACATTGTTTAATTTTTATTTAATTTAAAATGGGTTGAAATTTAAACCTATAAAAATTAACTAGAACTTCCAAAAAAAATTATGCAGACATATCTTTCAAACATTTTGTCATCATTTGTTAGAGTTGTTTTTTGTGTGTAAGAAAAGATTGGTAATTATGATTAAATCATTATACTTTTGAATTTGTCTGAAAGCTGACAGTTGTCATATTTTTTTTTTAATCAGTTTGCAGCATTAGCTTCTGATATAATACTAGCCTATATAGAACTGAAAAAATATGCAATACTATCTTTTTTTCTATGCTGCAAAATCACATCTTTTTAGAAGTAGAAAAGATACAACCATAATTTCAAAAGCAAACAAATCTCATAACAGTTTTTACATATTAAACAGAAAAAATTATTTAATTGCTTTAAAATATAGAATATTTTATATACAATATTCTATTATAATAAAATAAATTCAAATTTCTGAATTAGTATATAAATAAAAATTTTTCTCCTTTCATTGTTATTAATTATATCCATGAATAGGAAATAATTTTAATGATATTACATTATTTAATTTAAAAAAAAACTTATTTATTAATTACGGTGCATTTCTTTATTTCATGACAATCATTTTCATCACTAGTGCAATCCATCTGGTCAGTGATTCAACTTAGTAGTTCAATAAGAAAACATCATCATGAAATTAAAATGATAATGTCAAATTTAAACTCAGAAAATCGAATTTTAATATAACATTATTATTTATATATACCATCTATCATTAGTTATTTTTTCTGTATGCTTTGGGATTAACATCCTCTGAAATGGAAATATTACCCATAACAACATATTTTTATAGATGGAGCCATGTTCTTTAATGAAATTGACTAGTTCTGTGAATGGTCTATTCAGTGATAAGAGGAAACCCTTTCTCATCCCAGTCACAGAAATATCAAAACAGATCAGTGATATTCTTAAGAATAAAGAAACAGCTTCATCCATCACTAGTCTAATCAGTGAAAAAATTGTCCAATAAAGAAATGCACTCTTAGCTTATTGGGAAAGAATAAAAAATTTTAAACAATATAGCAAATATGAAATTTATCCAATATCAAAAAATTTCAAATTAAATTGTAATCACAGGAAGAACATTTTATCAATTAGTTCCAAATTATTAATTTTATAATGCATTAATAAATAAAATGTTAGTGAGCAAAGCAGGAGCAAAAAGCAGCAAAATGTTAATATTTACCAAACTTTAAAAATTTATTTATTTCATGTTTAAAAGATATAAACAAATACATTTTTTTCTTATAAAGAATTCAAAAGTTTAATATTTAAAAAAATTTTTAAATCAAAATTATAAAACAATCAGCAACTAAATGTTAAAAATATTGTTGTTAGCAAATTCAAATTGATATAAAATTGATTCAATTTGGGTATTTTATAAATTTTAAAAAAGATATTTTTTAGAGTATCTAAACATTATATACTAAATATTATTTTTAATTTATATTAAAAAATAATTACTACTACATAAATTTGGATATATTTCAGCATTTGCTCAGTTAAAATCTGATATGAACCACATTAGCTTCTGACAGAATTATTTTGCTAAGAAATATAAAATGCATATCCTAAACATAAATATATTTACCATCACAAGTATATACCAATTTTTGAAGCGTTGGTATACAAAATCATTCTTTATAAACAATATATTTGTATTGAAATTTGATTTATGAGCCTTTACTCCACTTTTATGAAAATGTATAATGAGTGAGTGTTTAAAAGCTGAATAAAAAGTCACAATTTGTTAATGCAAAAGAATACATAAAGATTTCCACTGACATCAGAGACATCACAAATGTTTATTAAGAATTTTTATTTTATTTCTTCAAAACATGGGATAAATTCTGTCAAACAGACTGGCTGCATGGAAACACCAGCTTTTCACTTAGAGATCCAAAATCAAATTTGAAACTCATATCTTAAAATTTGTGTGTGAAGATTTCATCCTAACCCATCAATTCCAATCTTCTATAGTCAGATGACTCCTTTAATCCCTTCCACAATTGTAAACTGTCATTTATAAATGGCATTTAAAATACAGGGTAGGCCATTTAACCTGACAATTTTTAAAGTGAAATAATATCAAACAGGACTAAAATATTTATTATATAACAACAGGATATAAAATGCCATTTGAATATATTATTTCACTTCATTCAATTTTATTAAGCATATTTGCCAAATGTCTTCTGCCATTATTCCTACATTGCTCTAGTCGGTCATGCAGATTTTGCATTGCTACTTGTAATATATCGTCTGGTATGGCTGTAATTTCTTCCTATATATTTGCCCTGAGTTCATTAATGTTTTAAGTTTATTAATATATATTTGTGACTTAAGATAACCCTAAAGAAAGTAAATGCATCCTGACAGGTCTGGAGAATGTGCCAATCATGGACATTTCCTTCTTTGGAAATAACATGGCCTGGAAACATATCTTTAACAACTGCCATGGATACCCTGGCAACATGGGCTGTTGCTCCACTTTGCTGGAACCATACACTATTAAGACAGATCTTAAGATATACAATTCTGCAGTGAGGAAGTACTTTAATATCTCTGTGTACTGAGCAGAAGTTACAATGATCACTTGTCAATCCTCTTCAAAGAAATAAGGGATTATAACTTGCTATATCATACTAGACAGTTACATGCAAAATGTGAAAAGGATGCGCATGAAACAGTTGGGGATTTAAATCAGACTTATAACAAAAATTTTGTTTTACTGTGCTATATTAATGAAAATGTGCTTCATCACTCATTATCAGAAAAAATTCTCATAGAATTGCATTTGATTTTCTTTGTCAGTCAGTTAGCTCTTGCACTATTAACCATTTTATAAGAATGGAAATTCAAATCCTTGGGCAGAATTTTTCTTACACTGGTGTATGATAAACCAAAAACAGCAGCATGTTTTCTTGTTGAATAATGAGGGCTCCTTACTATTGCCTGCCTTATCATATCAATGTTTGGTGGTTCTCACAATGTGCATAAGATATGATTTTTTCATTATGGAAATAGTAGCACAAAAGTTTTGTATTCACAACTTTATTGTGTTTCAATTAGGGATAGCAACATGACATGGAATATTGAAATGACAATGAAATAATCATTCATAATTACATCTGAGTCACTATTTTTGAAAAATGTTTCCACCATATATGCATGATGCACTCTGGTCTATTGGTCCATTATTACTCAAATGCATCTGTTAAGCAACTATGTGATAGGTTAGCTTCTCACCTAAATGTTAGTATTGCTAATTCATTGCATTTTAAAAATTATAAAGTTCCTGTGACCCATCCTACATAAAAATAAATATATAATTAAAATATAATTATAAAATGTAATTTTTTAAAGAGTTTAGACCTTAATATCTATATGTCAATGCACAAGATTTCCTAAATAGTAATTTCAATTTTTCTACAAATATTATGAAATGAAATTTTTTCACTGAATTTATACAATTTTATGTTTTCTTTTATTTTATTCTCGATGAAATATTCTATAGCATATTATATTATATATTTTTGATAATGTTTGTAATGAATTATTATGATTATTGTTTTCTTGCAAATACTTTATTGAAATTTCTAAACAGTAACAATAGTCAGTATCAACTTTTATTGGGGCTGCAACATGATAACTTTTCCAATTACCATGTTTCTTTCTTATCAAAGGTCATTAAATGACAGGGCAATTCCACAGTTTATTGTGAATTACACACTCCATCATCAGGTCTCTCTTTATGCTATTTTCAAACTGGATAAGCTTTGAAATGGACTTTAAAGCTACAAGGCAACTTTAAACTCCAACATAGCAGCACAGAGATCAGATAAAAAATGGGGTTCGATAAGTTAGGCTGGACTTCACCAGAAAATATCTAAATTTAGTGGATCTAGATATGAGCTTATGCTCCAAGTGGGTGCAAGTTAATGCTTTACCACATAACTATCTAGCTGACTATGACTGGATCAGCTAATAGCTGTTCAAAGATGGATATTCACAAGCTGAGTCAAGATCTCTCTATGTTATGTAGAAATATGGGACCTGCACTTAAAAGGTGATCCTTCAGGCAATAAATTAAAACTTTATATATAGACTTCTCTCTGCATATCTAACAGAGAATCTGTGCAAATGGAGGTCTATATAATGTTTTCATGCAGTTCTTAGAATATTAATTAGTGACTTTATAAAAGCTATGTTTTTCAATTTGTGCTATTAATGCTAAATATTGAAGTAATTTTATCAACATTTATGCAATTAGATAGTATTTTATATTTTAATGAAAAATGCTTGACATTTTTGGACTTGGAATGCATTGTAACTTTTTCCATGTTATTAATTAACATGGAAAAAGTTACAATGCATCCAAAAATGTCAAGCATTTTTCATTAAAATATAAAATACTATCTAATAATAATTTAATTTCCTATTTATAACAACTTAATTTACAAGTATTTTTCAGAACACTTCATGTTCATAAAGTGAAGTGATTTTATTTTTGGTAATTTTTTAAAGTTGCCAATAATGAAATCATTTAAATTTAAAAAATCTAATAAGTAACTAGATAAAATTCTTCAGAAGAAAAAAATGAATTTATTTAGGAAAATTAATATTCAATTATTATAAATTATTTTTAAATTATTAATATTTGTTAATTCCAATAAAAGCAGGAAGCAATGCACCTTATTTACTACAACTGGACTTAGCAGTGGTGCAACCTTTGTTAGAACTGGTTGATCCACTGTTGAAGAAGAAGCTATTTCATTTTCAACCTCTTGAATACTTGGTCTTCTTCCATGGAAAACAGTATCATGACCTTCCCAAGGACCAGTTAAACGATTTTTTTTTCCTTCTATGTCTTGTGATTCAGTTGATAAAATTTCAGAATCTTAAAATTTAAAAATTTTTAATATTAAATATTTCAGTATGTTAAGTATTTTATTTAATTTAAATTAAGTTAGTTTAAAAATTAAGTTAAAAAAATAAATAAATAAAAATATAATACAACTGAGTATTATTAATCTGGTTATTTTAAACAAATATTCATTACTAGTTAAATGACCCCTAGTGAATATTTTTGGAATTATATGGAATTTAATGATTATAATTTTATAATTTAGAACTACAGTGCAATCATCTGTTGGATTAATAATTAGTTAATTACATTTGGACTAAGGTGGTGCCATCTATCAATTAATAATTGAATTTTAATTTTAGATTATATTCCTAAAATAAAAATTTGTCTGGGCCTAAAGTCAAACTGACATCTTTGGGATAGTGTCCTAATGCATTAACTCAGATTTTTTCAAACTGTGGGGCATTCCCCCTATGGACACTAGTTTATATTACAAGGGGGCATGCAAGAATTAACAAAAACATCATTTTTGAGACAAAAAATAAATTCAAACTGGTATTGAAAAAAACGAAACAGCAAAATGATTTTAAATACATATATATATATATCTAGAAACTTTCTGCTGTAGCTGTTTTAAAGACAAAATATCAATCTCATTTACTGATTGAAAAAGAATTGCAAATAGAATATCTTCAATGACACCCCAATTTGAAAGAATTTGTGCTGAAAAACTAGCTCATTCATCACATTATATATTATGCTGTTTTAAATATGTATTCTACTTTTCATTTTTTGTAAGATTTGTTTAATTGTATTAAAAATTATTATGCCATAATAAATATATATTTTTTATGCATAAAAACTTTATTTATACAAAATATAGTATATTGTTTTGTAATATTAAATTGTAAATAGAAAGTATATAAAATTAGACTGTTATGAAAATGAAATGTCTCATCAGTTTTGTATGAAAAAAAGGGGTGCAGATATGCAAATTTTGAAAACCATTGCCTTAACCCAATGGTTTCCTAACTTTTTGATTTCTATGTCATATTTGTAAGCTTGGGTTGTGAGAATAGTGTTAGTTCTATCTAATTTAATATCATGTTTATGTTCAGTTAGACAATCCTCTACATTCCTTCCTTTGATATTGATATATTCCTCTCCTCTATCCAGGTCTTTGTTAAAAATCAGGATACAGTAGACACCTGATTTTTTTCCCTTCATTGTATTTGGTCTTATCATTCCTTAGTTTACTATAAATTGTTGGACATCATTTTATGAAGCGTTTAGTGCTAAGTTTTCTGGCTGTATCTTTTACAATCCTCATGATAGAAATATTGTATGGTAGTGTGACTTTAGGTATTTGTTTGTTATTTTGAGATGACAGTAGTTGCATATCTCATGTTATTAATTCACATAAACATAACATTAAATTATGTAGAACACTGCTCTCACAACTCAAGCTTACAAATATAACCTAAAAATCAATTGGAGTAACACCAGAATTCTAAAGGAATATAATTCTATACAAAAAGGCCATATTATGGAAGTCTTAATGATCATGGAAAGATCAAAGAAATATAATGTAATCAATGATAAATTAGGATAATCAACTACTATGGCTGCTGGCTAATAATATAATACACTAGTTTATAAACCTATGTAATGTGCAATGCTCTAATTCTACCTGTTATGCATTTGTTATTTAATTAGTTAATTTATATTTATTGTATTAGATCACAATTATTTATTATAAAATATATAATAAACTACACATAAATTATTTTTGTAATCAGTTCCTTCCTATTATTATATATACTTGTATCATGTTAAAATTTAAATGTATATACATTGTTCTATTCTATAATTCCACAGTTCTTTGTAATTTTATTTTGATGATTTTCACTGATGATGACCAAGATATGATTGAAAACATTCCAAATATAATTAAACATATTTCTGCTACTTAGTGCTATGTTTATTTTCTCTTATTTATATATCGATGATAGTAGTTCTGTATGTTGCATCCTAATATTTTTTCATTTTCAGAATTTTATAGTATCTTATTTTAAGAAAAATTTAATTTTTTCCAAAAATATCCAAAATATTATTTATCAAATTGCATAATCAGGAATAGGTATGATAGGTTAACAAAATCAAAAAACAGCACTCTTTGCAGTTGCAAAATGTTCTTAACACCAAATTTTTTATTTGTAGCTAATGCTTTCAGTAGTTTTTTTATTTGTAGCTAACTAATTTGACAAAATCTCAGCACTTTCTGCAGTCAAAAACGACAGTTTATTTAATCGAACATACAAAAACGAACATTTTCAATGCTTACAGCATCCTCCTCAGGTTTACAAAACTCAGAGAACAATCGAACAAAATTTGTAGTTAACAATTTATTTAAGTTATTAGCCTGATGATGGTATACCTATACCAAAAGCATTAACTACAAATAAAAAATTTGGTGTTAAGAATATTTCACAATTGCAAAGAGTGCTGTTTTTTTATTTTGATTTTGTATTTAAAAAAGTGAATAAGCAGTTTGTAAAGAAAGGTTAGGTTAACTATAAAATTAACAGGATAGGATAAAAATATCCAAATTCTATCAAGTCATTCAAATATAAGCAATGTTTGTTTATGCGTAATTTAAAAAAATATTTTGGCAATTGAAAAAGTTAAAAGACCCTCCATCAAAGGGGCATATTTTCAACAACTACACACAAAAAAACTGATTTGCAAAAGCTGAATTAATGAAATCAGAACTGAATTTTTTATATCAGTTTTTTATTGTTTTTATTGCTTTTTGTTCCACTTCTTTGACATCTATCCACGGCAAAAGCACTCAACGGGCTAAAGGAACAGCACAAAAGGAAACACCACCAAAGTTGAACAAACTAACTACATGCAGATGATAGACAAAAAAGCAGTGAGGATGCATGAGTAAAAATGCATATAAGCAAGCAAATACTAATTACAAATTAGCATTAAACACTTCAATAAAAAATTAATCATGAAGCATTTTCAAATAAAGCATAATGTTGGATAACAGAGAGAAAAATATTCAAGATTACTGCAATTATATTCTATAAAAATATGAATCAAGATAACAGTAATAATGATAAAACTATACTCACCAATTTTGTGGGATTGTTTTTCAGAAATTTCCTCCTTGAATGATATTTTATCATTATTATTATTATTATTATTAAACTTTCCTAAGCTCTTATTTTCTAATATAGTATATTCTTCTTCATGCAAAGGAATTATTATATTTGATACTTTTAAAGAACTATCTGTGCACACATTTAATGATGATGAAACTGAAGTCATAGAATTGCTTTTATTAATTAAATTTTCATTTTTATGATCATCATGTCCATTGTTAATATATTCTTCATTAGATAATTTATCACAATAATCTTCTGATCCATCTGATTTAATGACTTCAAGTTTTTGTGATTTTAAATTACTCTCTCTATTTAAATTGCTCTCTAATATTTTATGTTTAGAAGGGTCATGAGAAATACTTCTTCCAATAATTTCTTTTTTCCAAAGTTTTGATCCAACAGGCAACACTAATTCTTCAATACTGACAGGAGGACGTTTTACAGTAGGTGAAGCTCCACTCACCGTAGCACGTCTTTGAACAGTTGCTCGAGATTTTGCTGGTAAAATTTGGTAACGAACTGAACTTACAACTGTTTCATCATTAGGTGTCACATAATCAGGAAGGAAAGCAGAATCATCATCATCATCTGGTTCATCCCTGAAGTGAAAATTCAATTATTATACTATTAAATTTCAAAGAAACAATGATAAAAATAAATTATTAGAAATAAAAATCAAACTAATTAATTATTGAAGTCATCTTTTAATTCAAATTTATAAATGTGATTTTGTGAAAATTTATCCAGAAAGAATTATTTTATATTTTTTTAACATTTTATAGAAATAATACATCTCAATAAAACAATACTATGAGCAAGTCTTATACATCAAAGTTTCTTTTTATTAGTATAACGTTTTTGGACTTCAGGTAGTCCCTCTTCAGTACATAGATAGAATAAAGCTAACATAACACGTATAAAACAGAGTTCTTATGTGTTCTCTAGAACTTTTCAAACTTTTGAAAAGTTTGAAAAGTTCTAGAGAAAGCATAAACTAAATAAAACACATACAAAAAAACTTTGATGTATAAGACTCGCTCATAATGCTGTTTTATTGAGATTTCAAAGAATAGCAAATAGAATTGGAATAGTGTAGAAATAATATATATATATATATATAATGAATAAAACAATAATGAATTTACAACAATGCAACAAAGAATAGCAATTAATAAAACAATAATGAATTTATCAGATTATATATATATAATCTGATAAATTCATTATTGTTAAATTTTCAAATTTAATATATTAAAAATTAAATTTAAAATATTATATGCTATTAAATTCCAATACAATGAGAAAAGAATGTAAATTGTCATTTTAAAGTTATATCATTCTGAGAAATTATCCCAAGCTATTATTATATATATGAATTTCTCAAATTCCAGCAAATATAGGCACTTTTTATATTATAACTAGATAAAATAGATAGAGTCAATTCCTGACTTACATAAATAGATCATTCCATGAAATTATACATAAATCAAATCAAATATATATATCATATATGTTATATAGTATTAATGGATCACAAATATTTAACATTAAAAATAATTATATTAAATTAAACAATAAGCACATAAGCCACATGGTATAAGATCAAGATTCAATTCAGAGTTCTACACCTCCAGTTTTTTTAGAAAAGGTCCAAAAAACATAGGATTAATTAGTATGGATTAATATAGGATTCGATATTAATTAATATTGACCAATATAGGATCAATATTGATGGTGTATTGGCTATAAATACAGGTTCTGTACTTACGGCAATAATTAATTTACAATGAAAATTCATACTTACAGCAGCTGCCATCAAAAATTAGAAAGTAATGTCAGATTCATGTGATTAGATGACTGAATAGCAGTCAGAATGAAAATATACTGTGTTTCCACCATGAAATATTCATGTTTAATTGTGAGTTCCATAATTTCAGATTTTTCAAGAGGAATCTAGGCCTGGGCCTTTCAAACCTGACTTACCTGACTATTAATCTCTTCATGAGTAAAGATAATCTGGGATGAGCAATGGAATGCCTCACTAATAAGAAAAAAAGCAGTGCATCAACAGAAATAAAAAATAACAGCCATGTTGGTCTTTAATGTTTTTTGTTAAGATATTTTTGAATCAATTTAAGAATGTTTCCTGAAATGTCTGCATACAAATCACATATAATAAAGTAATTCATTTATCAGGATCTTATTCTGGACATGATTTGGGATCCAGCTTAGATCCCATGTTTTGGAAAATTTTCTTAATTGGCTGGCCTGAGCATTGATTCAGCTAATATAAAGCCTTACTGATTCTATTATAGATTAGACAGTTTCATAATTGAATCTGAAAAGGACTTTACTCCAGATATATAATAATCAATTAATAATTGGGAAGTAATGTTAAAAAAAAATGCTTAGTTTCTAGAAATTTAAATATATGAATATAACTTATATATTCCAATATTATTTGTTTTTATCTTATATTTTCTTTATTTTTATCTACATAAAAGTGTTGATAAGCATGAAATATATATTTTCTTCATTTATAAAATAAATAGTATTTATTCAATATTACTGTATTATTCTGAATTTTGGTGATTGGGAATTTAATCTCCATTTATAAAATTGCTTCTATGGGTAAAACATATTATGATGGATTTGAGTTGAAACCAAAATTTTTGAATGCATCCTCTTTTCAAGTCAGGGACCTCCTGTAATTTTTTAAAATAGTATAAAAGTCATTTTCATAAATTTCATTTGCAATTTAAAAATTGCATTTATATTACATAGAAAATTCAAATGATTCAATTAAAAAACATTGTAAATCTATATAGTATTTAAAATATTAGCACTGTTTTACAAGATGATAATCATCAGATAAAGAATATATTATAACTAATTTTTATTGGAAAATTTCAGAGGTGATTTATACTTTCTATTGTTGACTTTTTTAATACATTCTTTTGCAGGACAGAGAATTCTCCTTTAATGAGATATAGCATTTTATCAGTAGTAATAATTTTAGTATTTTTCCAGAATGCATAAGAGAAAATTTTTGATTTTAATAGTTTTGTATTTCTCAATCAACTGCATATTCATAAACATTCACAAATAATTTTATTTTTGGCATTTTTCATTTATTTATAAATCTTCAATAGTAAATACAAAACAATGTAAGAACTGATACAAACCAAAAATTTCATCCATGAGTATATTAAAAAATCCAAATATTCAACATCCAAAATATAATAAATACAGGTAGTTTCCAACTTTATGAGTTAATTAATTCTTGGAGTGCACTTGTAACATAAGAAATTGTAAACTGGAAATTAATTTCCCATACATATAATCATAAAAATAAGTTTCATTCTCAGTAAAATAAAATTTGACCATAATGAAATTAAGTAAAAGTTAGCAAAATATTCATTTCTTTAGTTAAATAAATCATTGTTTAATTTTATGACTAAACAATGATTTATTTAATTAAAAGAATGAAAATATAGCTTTTAAAATCAAGCAAATTAAAAAGCTTGATTTTAAAGGCTATATTTTCATTAAGAAATTATTTGTTATACAAATGTTAAAGAATTTTTATTCTTCATTATTATTGATAGATAAATAGATAAGCTTTTATATAGATGAACTACTATTAAGCACAATCCAGGAATGAAAGTTATGTACATATGCCAATAGAGCAACTATGACCAGATAAAATGCTACTTCCACTTCTCAATAACAAATAAATAAAAACAATAGCAATTTTATAGTAGTTAATAGCAGAATTTTTTTTTGTTTAAATTGAAACATAATGCTCAAATGACTACTGTAATATCGCTGCTGATGAGTGATGAAGAGCAACCAAAAACTTTCCAGAAAATAAAGTATTTATTATGTTGCTATTAACTGTTATAAGAGTTAACTTATTTGTGATTTAAAGTCAGACAATAAGCAGTTTATTTCTCTTTTCTTAATTCCATATCTCAGACTGTCATTTTGATTTTCTGATTTTACAGTAGATGATGGGTTTCTGCTACAAACTCAGTCATACTATCATTGTATAGCTATGTACAGTCGGTTGCAAAAAGTTTTGTACCTATCTCGTAGGGGCTAAGCTCACCGGAAGTTGATCAATTGTAAAGT
>WUQG02416805.1:0-15610 GCA_011317285.2 Androctonus mauritanicus | reverse complement strand
TATGGAACATCGATATCTTCTTTCTTTTAAGTAACAATTTTAATCTAATTCTTATTACATCCAAACTAATTATGAAACACGGAAGAACCAGTCTTTTTAATTTTATTAATAAAAAATTAGAGATTTTTCATCTCTCCGTGTTTGCTTAGACAAGGAATCAAAGTTCATATAGTTCTTCCAGTTACAAACGTGAAATTTCGTTTTCATATTTCACGAAATTTCAAAAACTTTTCGATAGTTTTAAATAACACGATAATAGAATTCCCTAACAAACAATATTATGTAAAATTAAACAGTTAGTTACCCTATTACGACAAAATTTCTACATGTCAGCAACTATGTGAAAAAACTCTGGCTTTACTTGTCTCAAAGATAATGAAATGATAACTTTAGATAAGGAAAAATCTGAAGTTATCTTTTTTTCAAATAGATATACCATACCTAAAGATATTTATATTGAAAATGTTAAAATTTCTTATGTTGAAACTGTTTGTGATTTGGGTGTCATTTTTGATTCTAAATTATCCTTCTCTTATCATATTAATGATATTATAAGAAAATTACAAATAAGACAAGGAATCATTTATCGTAATTTATACTATTTAAAACAATATACTATTCGAAAAATCATATCCTTTTCTTTTATTTTGTCAACAATTGATTATGCTATTGTTATTTGGTCTTCAGCTGCGTATATATATATATATATATATATATGGATAAATTAGATCGTATATTGTCAAAAATTAAAATGATGCTTTTTTATAGTATTGTACGTAATGATTATATTAATAAAATTAAAAATATAACTGTTAGAAATAGAATAATTTAAAATCATAATATATAATTCTATTTTACTTTAAAAAATATTTTTCTGATGTAAATATTTATATAAGTGTGCGTAATAAGAATGTTAAAAAACATAACCTCTTTGTATGTGAAAGAAATAGATTGGAAATTTCCTTAAGATCTTATGAAAACAGAATTATAAATAATCAAAACTTATTAAATTGTGATCTTTTTAATTGTACTTTAAATTATTTTGTTAAATGCATTATAAAAGTTATTAATTGTTGAATTTTAATTTTGGCTGTGCTCACCAGTGACTTGGTTTTACCAATTTGGTGAGAAGTTATATGAATTGAACAATTAAAGAATTAAATGCCAATCTCGTTGACATTAAAAGCTTGATGTGTGCTGATGTATCCTTGCTCTTCGATAATTTTTTGAATTTTTCTGGATACGTTTTGGCAGCTTCGTAGTCAGCTGATGATGGGACTTTCTTCTTGAATTCTTATGCTATGTATCGAAAAACGTTTTTTAAATTTCTCGAATCATCTTTTATTGGCAACAAAATTGATTGTACAGAAGGTTCTCTTTTTTTAAGATGTTTATAAATTTTAAGAGCTTTTTGTTTAATTATATTACTGTCCAAAGAGATTTTTTTTACAGCTATCATCAATCCAATTGCTGAGTGCTTTTCCATTTTCTCAATTATTGGCGCACCGATTCGAGCTGCCACTTTTGCGGATATCGAAGATCCTTTAGCAACAGTACTTCTAATTTTCTTTTCATTTATTTATATGGTTCAGATTGTTCCTTCATTGAAGTTTAGATTTTTCCAATGTGCGACGCTTTCTCTCCATTTAAAGGGCGATCCAAATGGAATTTCATGGAATTACAAAACTCTTAAAAAAATTTTAAATAATATGATAGTGATCTGCTCTAGGAATCAATATCGTATAAAATTATATAGTTAGTGAACATATAACCACTGTATTTCAAGATGGCAGCTATTATACTAAAACATCATTGTTTTATAAAATCGGAACTTTTTATCAAATCTGTGAAGATATAAACTTTTAATTGCTCCATTTTTTGAAATATATTATAAAGAAAAGTGTAAGAAGTTACATCAGTACTTTTACGAGCCAAATAACAGCAGCATCTGAGTTACCAACAAAAGTTTTCTAGAATTATGTTCGTAACTCAAGGATTTTATGTATTTTATTATATATAATGTAATCATATTTAATAATATCCATGATATTTCTTTACAGAAATATTATTAATTATTATTTAACCCACAAATTAAAATATGTCTTCTAATTAAAGTAAATGGTTCACGAATTTATAATTTAACATTGAACTTATTTGTGAACAGTATTAGTTACTATTTGTAGCTAAATAATTTGAAAATATAACTAAATGCTTTAAACACTGAGCGGAAGTGAAATGTTCTTTGATTTACAAAAAATCTCCATAAAACTAACCATTGAACAATTATGAAAGCTCTTGCTACAGTTCCTTATGATTCATCTTCATGCGTTTGGTAAGAAGTTGGGTGATGAAACATTCTCATAACAAATAAGCTGGCAATGTATTTTCGGTTCGCTCTCTAAACGATATTCTTATTTTTGGCCTGTTTATTTTAAAAAAATCATATTAATATATATAAATTAAATATTTATTACATGATACGTTATGAAATTATACAGTCTATCTGATATGCGAATTTAAAAATCGGAATTTCTAAGCAATATGTAATTTAAGTATTATGAGCCAAGAAATATCGCGGAATGTAAAACTATATAGCTTTTCAACATCTGAATTATTTAGATATTCATTTACATTTAAATTATATACTTATGTAAGGTGGAGACCCGGAATTCGGATGCAAGGTGTCATTTCCCCACCTCGTCGAAAATTACCAAAGGAATTTGAACAGAGCGACACCTTAAAAGGAAAACAAGCGATAAAAATATCGTACTACCCGGCCCAGAGAATCTTCTCTCCACCACATAAAGAAATAATAATAAACGATAGAAAATATATGATCAAATAAACAGTTGCGTTACATATATAGGTGTCTCAAAAGACAAAAAAAAAAGAACAAAAAAGAAAACACAAGAAATCATCTTTCCCAGGGAAAAAAATAAAAAGGTCAGTAAATGTTATCCGGGACAGATATAGACTAATACAAGTAAGTCAGTCTGCTCTGACTTGTGAGACTCTGAACAGAAGGTGGAAAAAATGTAGCAGAGAAGGGTGATTTCGTGTCCTGTACTGTCAGTGGAAATCGGAGGAGGACTAGAGAATGAAGATAAGAATAATGAAGGATTGAAATATATTTCTTTTACTGTCTCTCTCCCCAAGGTATGAGCTCTCACGTCAAATAGCTCTCTCAAAGAAGAAGAAATGTTAATATTATGTTTTATTTCCTGTTTTCTTTAAATAAATTTATGTTATTTATTTTATATGCGTTTCTCAGTCAATTCTCCTATCCTGGATCCCTGTCTCACTTACTAGCCACCCTTATTCGAAAATACCCTAAAATTTATCTATACACATTTTTATATCGGCCATCCGCTCGAACCCCACTGGTGCAGAAGAGAGATTATCGAATGATAAAAAACCCTCAAGATACCATTCTACATACGTTGATGAATCCTTACAGTAATGTTTAACGAATCCAATAAAAATTAACTAATTTATTATGGCAGGTAACAAAACTGTATTATATGTAAAGTTACCAGCGTAACTGAAATAAATAATAATGTAATGAGTATAAAAATTTATCCAATATTAATTCAATAAAATCATTTCAAATAAAACAGAACTGATATCGTTGCACATTGATATTCATTGGTAAAATATACGGTAGGCCTATACTAAAAATTTAAGTTGTGCCTCTTTGGGTTTAATATCCACCATTTTTCAAAATTGCAGTACTGCCGAGTAGAGATAATAGTGAGAGCCGAGTAGAGATGAGATGATATAATTTTAGCTAAAATTATATCATCTCATCTCTACTCGGCTCTCATTATTAAATTCAAAAATCATTCAGTTGTCTAATTCTTTTTCTCTCGCTAAGATATATGTAAAATCATAGGTGTGATCTATTAAAGGAATCATCATTTTTTATTAGAAGAGCTTCTGAGAAAAAAGTTCTTATTTCACTAGTCATATGTACAGCTCAGTTCAATGAGATTTTCACCTCGAAGGGATATGCTCGGCTATCGGGCAATACTCGATTCGAGACCAAAGAATCTGTTTTGACCAACACCTATTCTCTTCTAAATTTCTTAATAATATTCTTTTTTTCTTAATTTCTTATATTGCATGCAAAGAGCGGCAGATACTGCATATCCATTCTTTTTTTAATTTGAAATTAAATCGGCTATTTCTGTAACAATTTCCATAATAATATTTTTTTCATCTTCAATACTTGTCACATATAAGTAAAAACACTACAATATCGTCATTTAGTATGAAGTAGAGGAAACTAACAACAACGTTATGCTAAAATGTTTAAAATGGTTACATGCTCAATCGGGAACAGTTTTCATTGCGGGACAAACAACAAATCCGAGACTAACCCGCATAATTTGGGACGTCTGATCACTTTAGATTAGGCTTAGTGACCGCGTGTGGACTTTAAGTTTTAAATATATGTCCCTTTATGGTAGGAATATAAAAAAAGGGACTTTGTATTCTGGGAGGATGATTATGTATAAATGTAACGTGTTTATATTTAAAACTTTATGTTAGAAGCGCTGATGCTATAATTTTATTGGATATGAGCAGTTTTCCACAGCTCTAGCTGTACTCCCGCCCTCATCTGGCAGCCCAGGTGGTAGATACGGCTCTATTTGCAGAAAATGGATGGATAAGCGTGTGCCAAAATATTCTTACAAATCATTTAAGCTATTTAATTTTGATCAAATAAATGTTAATTATATATTTGTGTTGACATTTTTATGGTGATCATTCCAATTAGGGGGTCCAGGGAGTCTTCCGCCCCGAGACTCGATAGTTGTAAACTACCGAGTCTCGGGGCTGAGAAGTCGTGTTAGTTGTATTCCACTTGTCTACTTTCAGCGGTAGCGGCCGTTGCTATGGAAACAATTCCACAAGGCACCGCTTCACCGACGTGCCACTAAATTTCAATATGTTGAAAATTTGATGCTATCGCTTGACTCGGTCGCTTTCAATATCCAATAAAAATACAGTATTTGTATGACGATGGCTATGGTTATGCACGTGACAATAAGACACATGGTTGTTTACATTTAAAATATGTGACGACTCTTTAGATTGGTCAATCAGTCCGATTACGTTATTGGTCAATTTTTCACTACTGCTGCGATACTTTTTATAGTGGAATTGGTTTGCCGTTAAGCGTCGACTGCTACCACTGGCCGCTATAGCTGAAAGTAGACAAGTGGAATACAGGCCTAAGTCCGCCGCTGAGGCAAGGTGGGCTGAATCGATTTTTATGAAATATCTAAAGTATTCCGTAATGACCCTTAAGATTGTCACTATCACTAACACGTGTGAAGAAACGAAACTGTCATGGCCATAGCAACACAACCATTTGACTTACACTAATAGAATTTTATAAAAATTTTAGAATTACTCATGCGGCTACTGATTTTTAACTTAATCTATCAGCATTTTTAATATGTGATTATTTTATTTCATGATTTTCTCTAATTCAAGTTTTTAGTATGTAGAACAATCTGTATTTAAGATTAATTCACGTATGTCTTGATGGTCTTCGCTCGACCCAATGTCATTTTACGTATGTTGTTTTGACATAAAGTTGTTTGACATCGTAGGTATATAAATTTCATAAGGTCACGAAAGAGAGGATTATGTAGATTAAATCCAGATGCTAAAAGCTTGCGTTTAATTTATGAAAATGAAACTTTAGAAGATCGAAGAAATCCACAGAATTCTAATAGCGAAAGAGCGATAAAGAAGGGAACATTCGAAAGGTCATATATTTCGAATGAAAAACATATTTATACAAGAAAGATTTTCAGAATTTATTGAAAAAATCCTGAATGTTACCTAAAAGATTATAATTTAAGAAAAACAGACACTTATAAATGATCTTTATTTCTATTTCGTTATTGTTCGGTTATTGATGCCGAATCTCACAGTGGATATTTTTGACAGTAGCCAGTTTTGAGCACATCATAGAGATCAATTTTCTTTTTGAATTTACTTTATTAATTAAATGCAAACTTTCCTTACGATCTTTGAAAGAGCACTAATATAATATAAAAATGTACATATTTCTCTTAAATGCCGCGTTTTTTGGGTTCAATGTTTATAAGAAAAAGGCGTACTCTTCCGATAAAACTTATTTTAAAATAAAATAACTTGATTCATACTTTTCGCTTATAAAATGGAACCTTACCTCAATATGCTTGGTTCTTTTATGGAAATCTGGATTTAATTAGGCGGATGGCATTCTGGTTGTCGATTAATTGTTTATGGGAGTAAAAGAAACATCAGTTAACTAAAATTCTAATACCTTAGATCGCAGACATTGATTTCATTTAATCGAAATACCACATCCCAAAATACACTGACCTAAACTAACAAGGACATAATCACCTTAATTTCATCCATGATGAGATGAAACGGAAAGTCAATGATGGGGTTTAATGGCCATGCAGAGGAACCTTCCTGAAAACTTGAAGATGTGGGGACCTGAAATTGAACATGGTGATCAATTCCTGTTTTATCATCCGACTGAATTTTCATCATACATGTTACATGTATTCGGTTGATTGACTTAAGCGACTATGATAAAACTGTTTTAATATTTTTGTTTGATAGGATAATTATTCCCGTTATCAGTCAGCATTCTATATTTGGATATATTTTTGCTCTATTTTTTCTGAATTAGATAGAAAATTACGTTATTGATGTAAATTCGAGTTGCAATATTAACAATAGAGTTATTGCTCTCAAATTCGCCTCGTTTTCTTTTGAAGAAAAAAAATTGAATAGAATCCATAATTTAAGAAATTTAGTAATTATGAACACTTCAATTTTTGGTGGTTTTTCCCTTAAAAATATTAACTCTTGATACATTTTTATGAACCTAAATAAAAACGTCATTTAATTTTAAGATCACTTATAGTGCTATTATTTCTAAATTAAGTACAGAATCCAGATAGGCAATTAACTCTTTCCAGAATAACCAGTTTCTAATTTTTAAAGCACTTTGAAATGAAAGATTACTTTTTATGTTTACTTTTTGAGTTTATATCAATCTTACTGTAGCAATTGTACGAATTTTCCAGATAAAAGTAGGAAAATAATGACTTTATACGGAGATAGTGACTCACTCCATGGCTAGATTGGCCGCGTGGAAACGTTTTACCTTTTCACTCTGCAGACCTGTGGTTCGAACACGGATCCGCTTGAAAATATTTATTATTGAGTGCGGGATCGGCCCGACGATCCCCGTCCAAAACAATCTGGCTGACCACTCTGCAGGGGTGGGCAACCTGTGGAAAGGGTTGTTTCGGCCCGCCACTTAGTGTTCTACTAGAATGAAAAGTAGCGTCATCTTTTAACAAAAAAAATGCTCACCCATACGCAATAGTAATTTTTTGCTATTAGATGAAATTTCATTTCAAATTTTTGTTGTGAATTCTTTCTCAATAATATTTGCAGAGTAATATTTCACTTGTGAACATAATTTATAATATCAAATATTTTCAACATGTTTTTCAAAATTCCGATTTATTTAAAAAATTAATTAATCCATCATATGCTTTATATATATATATACTTTCGATTTAACATAAAAATCTGTTTTACTACAAAGCAACACTTCACCACATTACACATTTTTTATCCGGATTCATTCTTGAGTTTTTCTTACAATTAAACGCTTCAGAAAATTCTTTCATATTGGAAAGGCTTCCAATTACTCTGTAAATAAAGATTAATTTAATGTTAATAAGCATAATTATCAAGATATATTTTTACATAAAAGAAACAAATATTTAATGAATTTGATTTTTAATATATTTTTTCAGTTAGCAATACGGTCATTTTATAGGATTTGCTAAATATGTGTAATTTTTTATATATTATTCTACTGTCAAATAATGATTCGAGAATCCTACATTACTTCCTATATAAAGTTCAATTTTTATCAATATGGTGACATTAAAAACATGATAGAATTTATAACATTTTTAATTTGCCATTTGTTTAATTTTGCGAAAATTTCACAAACGACAAAAATATTAATATAAACTTAAGACTAAAAATCTATTCTATTCTGACGACAAATTTCAAAATTTCTGAAAGTAATGACATCAGTTCATCGCAAAAGTAATGACAATTTTAGCATTAAATTTTGAAAGGATATAAAAGATAATACAACTTGCTAATTTAAAATCAAGTATATATTTTGCATTTGAATCAATAACACACTTAGAATATGCTCAGCATGCTTAGACAAGCTTAGACATGTTTTAACAAGTGCATTATTAAAAAGACATTACTTTCGAGATGGCCTGATATATTCAGTAGGATAAAGTAGAATAATATCTGTTAGAAGTATTATACTTTAATATTCAAAAACTTCTCTTTTTACATGATAAAAGTTTTAAAAATTCACGTTTAGACAAGATGGGACACGTTTGGATAAGTACAGTTCAAAATACACATTTCTTTTGGGATAACCAGACAGGCCGGCGCAAGGCAGATTCAGCGCGTTCCCCGGAACCCGGTCCCCCGTTTTGAGAGGCCCCGCGGTCTACGAAAATTATCAATTAAAAAATCCAAGAGAGCCAATCGATAAGCCAACAGAGATTTTCATCTCTGGCTATTCTGTCAATAGAAAGTGAAGTAGCAAATTCAATCGATTTTGATGATGTTATCAAAGTTTTGGCGTCGAAAAAAGCGAGAAAAATCATTTAATCTTATTATTGGATTGTATTATTATTTAATATTCATCCTATAAAAAATATATAATATGTAACAGCATTTGTAAATAAATAATTCCTCGTTGTAAAATTTAAGTATAGGATTTGAATGTGTATTCAGAACCCGCAAAATTTTTGAACCCAGCCCCGCAAAAGTTCACGCCGGCCCTGTAACCAGATATACAATAGAAAAATAATATCTGATAGCAATTATATATTTAAATATTCAAAAATTTATCTTCTATTTTTAAAAAAAAATCTAAAAATAAACATGAAAAATGCTAATATAATATGTAAACTGAACGAATCATGCCAGCATTTCCAAAGCTCTTTAAGTTAGTATTTAATTAAACAGTCGAAATTGAAATGGGATATTTTGGCGGCGGCCTTTTCTTAACCAATCAGAATATAGCAAACATTCATGGTAAAGCTAACGGAAAGATTGAAGGATGGGTTCATAATATCATCATCTGAAAAATTGGAGATATGGGACTCGGAATTGAGCTTGGATCTTCCAAAGATGGTAAGATATTAATTACAACATTGTCATTCGGCCGATCTGAAAACTTTTTAAGAATATTGCAAATCTGATTATTCCAAAAATTGAGTGGTCTGATAGATTGAAACTGACAGTCATATAATGTCATAAACATATCTGCTAATGATAAGGTTATCATTTATAGAATCGAGTCCTTCATAGAAAGTTACATCACTTATAAACATTATTTAATCGGTGTTATCATTCATCACGAACTCGCATTAAAATATCTACCTCTCTAATATTTCTAATTTATAACAATGTGTATGTTTTATTTTTTAAATAAAGTTGTAAATATAATGATATTTATAACTTAACCTATAATTCCAAAATGGAAAAATCATGAAGATTCACTAAATTAATATATTTCTTATAAAAGCAATAGCTACGTTAATAAACTACAATACATATATATGTATATATCGCAATTACCTGTATTTGGGATTGGCATGTACATCTGCGATATTAAGTCCTTTCATGACTGCTGGAGAAAAAGTAAAACACCGCATCTATTTAAAGAGACATTTAAAAATTTATAAGTTTTCACGATTGGAAAAGTTTTATTACTGAGGTATTTCAAATGGCCCTATATTTCTAATGCAACAAATATTTTCAAATGTATTTTTTATAATTTTTTAAAACTGAATTTAAGAAACATTTATTATAAATGATTTTCTCCATCAGCATTATGCAAAAAGAATAGGAGGAGAATTCAATGATGGTACTCGTTTATGCTATATCACATAAAAAACTGATCTTCTAAGATTTGAATCCTATACAATATTTGAGAAATTTTGACAATGGTTTCAAAAAATGCAGATTGAAAAATAATTATGTAAAACTGTTGTTTTAAAATAGATTTATAAATATATTTAATTAGTTAAATGTTATCCACGTGCGAAAAATAGCTTAGAAAATATTTTAATGTTTTCATCATTTTAAACAAAAATATTTCGAATGGCTAGCATGTTGAAACGAGATTACTTATCTTCTTCAAAATTAAAAAGCATGAAACATGCATTGTAAGAAATGAGCGCACAAAATTTCGTTGCTATACTTTCTTATCCCCATTTTTTTTTTTTTTGTGAAAAGACATTCGAAAAAATTGAACACGTATAGCTATTTTTTGTACAGAATGTTTTTCAATAATAAGTATATTTAATTTCTTAAAATTTTCAGTAATTATATAATTTAATTATCGGAAATAGAATATAAGTGCTCCTCCTTTACAAAGGACCTGCTAGCCGTGTGACTGAATATTTTCTTACTGCGTTGGAGGATCCGAGTTCGAAATCGGGTCCACAGCTTCAGTTTTTCAGCAGAGATCAGGTCCAGCGACATAAATTCATCCATTAACTTCTCGATTGACCTTACCATGGGTATTGGCGAATGTGTGGTGGGCTCTATAAATGGCATTATCAGGCAAACAATATCATAAGAGTGGCCGGATTGGCCGCGTTGAAACGCTTCGACATTCCACTCTTGAGGACACGGGTTCGAGTCTCGGGTCCCACCCCTTAAAAATATTTATGATGGGGTCCGGGTCCAGCCCGTCGATACCTTCCTCCACAATCCGGCTGACCGCTCCGTAGGGGTGGGCAGCTGTGGAAGGGCTTGTTTCGCTCCATCACATAGTATTCTTCCAGAATGGGTGTGGCGTCGTTTATTAACAAAACAAAATGTAAATGGCGTGATATTTTCTTTCTATAGCCCGTTAAGTAAAGCTGTCTGATGTTTATATTAAACGCTCTTCACATTCTATTTGGTTGAATATTAGTCTGAAAAACAACATAAGAAGTGTTAGAAGAAAAATAGAGAAGCTGGCGGATGTCGGAATTCAGTATAATGCAAACAAATGATATAAAAAAGTAAATTTCTTTTAAATAAAATGAAAAAATTAGTGTTAGATAAAGAAAATAATTTTTTTAAAACATTTATGAATTATTTTTTAATTTTAATAAAAATTAAAGATTTTATAAAATTAAAATGAACCATAGAGAATTAAATTCTTTTGCCGAACCAAAATTCGAAATATTTTTATAAAGTAGAAAGCATTATAAAAGAAAAAGGACATCCTGAAAATTTCAGCAAGTTATATTAAAAAATAAAATATCGCGATTTATATAAATATGCAAATTTTCAAAAAATTTATGAATATTAATGCGTGCTAGAGAAATCGGAACTACGGATCTTACGGCGTAAAAGTATTCATGAATATTTGTGTTTTACTTTGGTAATTAATTTAATATCTACACTGAATGTGTATATATATCATAAGCATAACAGGATATATATGTTGCCTGATTTTCCTAATTTTGGCACGCAAGAGATTTTTTATTTGCTATCACTAGTTTACAGGCAAAACTAAATCATTTTCTGAAAGAATTACAGTAGAACACTCAAAAATTTATGAATGTATTTAAGAAATTTAATTTTAATAGACATAAAAATGAATGCAAAAAGTATTCAAAGCATACAAATAGTCTATGTTTTATTTATTAATACATCTTGAAATAGTATCTGAATATTAATTAAAAATAAAATTAGAGCGATCATTTTAGAAAATTTATTTTTTAGAATTTTGTCTAACTTGTGCGATTTCGGAACGTTTTCAGAAAATTTTTTTACAAATATGTGATAATTGTTAATTTACATACAATATATTTAGAAATAAGATAGTTTAAAACAGACTTAGAAAATATAAGGATTTGCCTGATTAGCTGATAAGTTCTCTGAAAAAAGAAATCATAATATTCGAAATCTCGTAGTTTGAATTCCAATTTTTGGTCCCGAATACTTCGAGTTAGTAGTTTTACTATATTTGTTTAATAATAAAATAACATTTTTAAAATTCAAGTAACATGTAATAAATTTACGAATAGTATTTTTTTTTATATATCCAACTTCATCCGAAATTTCTGATTTTGATTTGACAAAGATCTGGTAACTGTATGACAGATAGACGTTAGCACATAATAATCAAATAATCTCTGGATAAAGCATGAATAATACCCATATAACTGAGTCTCAATCGACTGTCCTTTTTTAATATTGAGTTATATAAAAAATAAAATTTAATTAATTAATTAATAGTCGATTAATTTCTTCATCCATTTCATGTGTAAGCGTAGTATTGTACAATATTTACAAACACAATATAAAATAGAACAATAATCTAATTATGCAAAAATTATATTAAAACGGGATTTATGATTAGCCATACATATAATACACCTTTAATATGTATATTAAACAAGTAATTGTTTTTAAAAATATAATTTAAGAATTCGGTTTTTTGGAGATTCGAATGCGTTTTTTTTTTCAATTATCGCCGAATAAGAACATTTGTTTTAAATTATTAACTGCTAAAACTTTATGTGAAAATAGTAAGTTTGCACTATAATTCATTTAATTTAATTAATTTCGTGTATAATTCATTTATTATAGCATTGATTATGTTTGAATATATGTAATCATAAAAGTTAATCGAATTTCCACAGCCTTTTGAATTAGAAATGCGAATAGCCAACTATGTTTTTTAAAGTTTATAAAATTGAAATTTTTAGTAAATATTTTTTATAACGAACGATTAAATATAAATATGATAGATTAAAGAATAGAAGTATAATAAAATATTTTATTATAAAATTATTATTTAACATCAAATTTATCTGGAAATTCTTTAAAATAGCTTGATTAATTCCGTTATAGTCTTTTTATTAGAAAAATACAGTATCGTTAAATTTTCTATCATCATTAATAATTTTCATTATATGTTTATTTTATTTTTAATAGAAAGCGAACACTACTAAATATAAAATGGAGACAAACTTTTACAGAAGCTGGGCTGAAGGTAGATTTTTATTAATTTTGCTTGTTTAATTAAATTAATAAATATTTATTCACCTGTATTTTGTATATTGACAGTGTCTAGACCAATTTTCCATCGTTGGGGAAATAATTCATACGACAGAAACTCTGATGCCTTTCGTGTAAGTTTTTACACACTTTTTTATTTATTTATTGGAAATTACCGAAAAATTATAACTCGATTCGAAATTTATAATTTCCTCTTATTATTTTTATAAATTTATGATTTGACAAAATCTTTAATTTAAAAACAATAGATGTCTTTCCATGAATAATATAAGTGATTTATTTATTTTTAGTTATCTAGAGAATTTTCACCGTTTTTCAACCATAAATCAACGGATTCGAATAACCATGATGAGTTTTCGAAAGTTAGAAAATTCGTAAATTGTTCAACGAAAATGGATTCAAGATTCACGGATGCACCAAATTCTAAAAACAGATCAGGTGGCTGTTTAAATGAGAATTATAAGATGTAGATCTAAATAATTAATAAAAAAGTTATGAACATTTATCATTTCAGGAAGAAAAGGAAGGAGGAGAAACAGAAAAAAAGGAGGAAAATCAGAGGTAACTTGTTTTGATATCGCAAAATGATATTTAATTTACTTTCTCTATTGATATCGATTAATTGATTTACAGGAATTTCCTAATCAAGTAGAATCTTCTAATGAATCTTACCGTATGAATGATTTCAGGTAAAATTCCGAAATCTGTCTTCGATTCAGTTTTCATCACAATTTTACCGTGTTCATATTTAAACAGATATCAAAATATAAATCATTATATTAATTATAACAACTTCGATCATAGTGAAAATGAAAAGATCAACCTATTGACTAAGGTATCGACTTCAACTTTAATTTGGATGTTTATTTCGCTAAAAAATTATCGGAATAAATTGTTGAACCATACTGTCTTTAACTCCATTCTTAATCCCCATTTGAATCTAATACTTAGTTTTAACTTAACTTCAGATTCCAGTCGCAAATCTTGTTACTAGCGACATGTATTTTGGTCCTAGAGGCAAAGAACACTTAGAATATTGGAAGAATGGTTGTAAAGGATGGTCAAAGGATGGTCAAGCGAATTCTAATTATAAATATTTTACAAAATTTGAATATGAGTAAGAAACTGATTTCTAAATTTCAATATATCTGAATCTCTTCCGTTTTTATATAGATTTTCATTTTTTTATAGAAAATATCAAGATAATCTTTCTGGTGATGCAATATTTTCTAAACGGTTGACATAATTTTTTAATGGTAAATATGAAATTTTAATTATAATTAACTATTTTATTAAAATAATTTATCAATAAGGAAAAGATTATTATTATTATTTTTCTCTTTTAGATTTTTTGATTCGGCTTTTTTTGATAATTATTTTTCTGAAGGAAGTAAATAAATCATGTATATAGTATAAAATTTTTATAAATATATAAATTTGATATTGTAATAAAATTTTAAAATAAATTCATATTTTAAAAAAGGCGTATTAAACAATCTGAAAAATATCTAATTTTTTTTTCTGTGTGGATTCATACCAAGATTAATATTAATACCACTTTCCATTCTGCGGTATTAAGTGTGGCAATGGTGTAATTACAATCGTGCAAGTGGTGTCACCGCACTAGAGCCCAAACTGGAAAAGGGCGCATGTTTTACCGAAAGAATCGAGCAAAGAAAATTAACATAAAAGAAATCGATTGTTTTGTGGAGGCAAAAACAAGAAAAAAGTTATTAATAAAAATGAAATTTTGTTCTTAAATTCATCAGTACGGGTACTATTGTCTTTTAACTGTAAACGGAGAAAAACATATGTACTTATATTTTAGCGCAAGTTTAATTCTTAAGAGTGGTGATTTAATAACGCCCGACGCATGTTTTTCATATTAAAATTCGTTAAATTGTCTGCCAGATTGGCCGCGTGGAAATGTTTCGGCATTACTCTTCAACATTCCTTGAAAATGTTTATCATGAGGTCCGAGCCCATCCCGTCCTCCACAATCTGGCTGACCTCTCTGCAGAGGTGGGCAGCCAGTGGAAGGGCTTGTTTCGCCCAGTCACTTAATATTCTTACAAAATGGAAAGTGGCGTCTTCTGTTTATCAAAAAACAAAAAGCTGTAAACAATATATTTTCCCGGGGACTCATTTTATATCCTGCACCAGGACCCACACAACTCTAGCTATGCCGCTGAAGGGTAGGACCTTCTGTTGCTCTCTACGGAATACCCACACCTCCAGACCAGTAAGGTCAGCCATCAGATAAAAAATTGGTTAAAAGAGCCGGGCCCATCCTGGAAAATCTGAAGGAATGGGACCCGGAAATTAACTCTGATTTTCAAGGTGGAAGGACAACATGAATTTAGATTAGACCGGATGGCTGCAACATGTTGCAGCCATCCGGTCTAATCTAAATTCTTGACATTTTTCTATTAAAATATTGCTAGTATAT
>WUQG02416794.1:0-15610 GCA_011317285.2 Androctonus mauritanicus | reverse complement strand
CTCATAGCCGCCTTATTCGACTACAACTTCCTCTGCTTTATCGTACAAACGACGGTATTTTCCTTTCTACAGTCGCAAAAATGGCGCAACTAGATAATACTACAAACATGTCAGTACTTTTACATGTATATACGATAAGACAATTCCTAAACCGAAATTTTTAAACTTTATAAATATCCGAGGGGCCCCTCTGTCACTCATAAGTGGGACGACGTCAGAAATGACGAAACGGCTCTTACTAAATTCTCTAGAAAAAAAAAAAAAAAAGAAATTATTTTAGTATTTAAGGAAAATAACATTTTGTAATAAGCGATGTATCAATAGCTGAAAATTGGTATTATTTTAACACGATGCCCTACAAAAAACACACAACAATGAGAGGATGGATCTTGAATACGTGTTTTCGCTGCGGGGATTCTTCGTGTTGTTTAACAGATGTACTTTCTTCTGTACGCCTCGCTAGTTACCGTACACTTATTTATAATCTTACATTAATATTTCATAAAGTTATTTAGTCAACTATTCATCCTTGGTAAATTTGCAAAAAAAAAAAAATAATAATAATTTTAATTCTTCTTCTTACATTTGTCGAATTTTTAAAAATATATAATAAAATCGCAGTTTTAAGAAGAGAGCAACGAACTTTATTTCATTTCAGAGGTTTAATTTGTGATTTTTTTTTGCGTCATCTAATACTTAAGAAATAAATTTCTGAATTCATTTTAGTTAGTAAATCTGTTATTAATTTAATATGAAATTATTAGGAAAAAAAAAAAAAAGAGTGAGAGAGAGAAACTCCTTCAGTTGCATAACGTAAGTTTTCGGTAACAAACTGAATGAAAATAAAGTTAGCTAAATCATCTCTTCACAAATATTGAATCAGCTGTCATAATGACTTTTCACAAGACAAAAATTATATAAATAATTGTAAAAAAAAAATCCGAAAATAGTTAAATATATCTCAAAAAGATCTTTACAAAGTAATAACAATTTAACAAATTCTAATTATTAATTACATTATTTATAAGTTTAAATCATACTGAATTTTAAAAGCAAGAATGGTTTTCCCCAATGTGCAAATAATGCTGAAAGTAAATTTCATTTACTACAATTTTTTTAACAACTTACCTAACATTATTTTTTTTTTTTTTTTACTAAAGGATTTTTTTCGTTGTTACTAAAAGTTACCCCTCGACACCTTTAAGCAGTCAGCTGCGTGGCAATGCATACAATTTTGCAGTTATAGAATACACACTCCTCCACCTGTCTGGAGATGTTTTAGTTCTTGACAAGATCTTAAGTTATCGTATTTATTTAAAATAATTCTTTTAACAATGTTAAGAATGATAACAGTCGGAAGAAAACTACGCAGATTCTAGGAATTTATGCGGAATTTAAAAAAAAAAAATTTCTAACATTTAAGAATTTTTAGCATTTTTAAACTTGAACAACAGCATAAATAACTAACCATTTAACTATCGATCAGTGAAACCTATAACCTGCTAATTTTTGGCAGAAACTCTATTATTTCCTAATACTTCTTATCGACTCTACTGATAGGTAAACAGAACGTTTAAACTTGACACTAATATTTTCGTAACCGAAATTGAGATAGTCAGTTCAACGATTTTTCTTTTCTTTTATTTTTTTTTTATTTGGAAAAGAAAATTTGTCTATCCGTTATTTCTTTAGACTACACCATGCCTACAACCGTAACGTACTTACAGTCACGTGAATGTAGATTAATCACGCAACCTATGCTACATGTCGCACCGCATATTATTTGAAAGTGGTACGCCATATAATCCTTTACTTTCACTGATGGAATTATTTATATTTTTATGTTTCATCGAATCGCAGCGGGTTACATATTTTGTTTTCGAGTTGCATGCATTGCACGCTTATATAAATATTAAGGACAATTTCGAAAGTAGTAATTTTAATACAGCAAACTTACGCGATTCGTATGTAAAAAATTCCTAGTATCTAGAAGTTTTAATATTAAATACATTCTACTCTGTATAAAAATATGTATTATAGTTTCATAAATTATGGTATTTAAATAGTTAACTGTTTTCATGCAAAAATTCATAATGATTAATCTAAGAATGCTTATATAGTTTTAACAGTCAAAACATTCTTCTTTCAATATTCTGCCAAATATCTTAATATTTTTTCCCTCAAATATATAAATATATTAAACTAAAGCATGCATATTTTATGTAAATGGCTACTTTTGTTTTCTCCTTGAGAAAATATTTACTTTTTACATCGATTCAACTAATGTAGATCTAAATTGATTCCTACTTTAGAAGCATAATTGTTTAAAAACTTTAGAGCCAATATTAAGTTTCAACAAGCTATCTTAGTATGAAATTTAAAAAGTAAAGAATATTTGAAACTAATTATTGAAACAAATAACGAAAATAGGATCTATACGATTATTTGAAATTAAACTTTATATTAATAATTTTCTCCTTTTTGTACTTTTAGTGATCATAATGTTCCAATTCAACAATAAAAAATTATTCAAAGGACAAAGTTTGATAGTCTAGACATTTATTCTCTATCCTTGATGTCAAGAATTTATATAGGCCTACTATAAATTCTTGAATAGTATAGTATGAATCTGTATTAGTCTATATTCTGTTTATAAATTCTTTATATTTATCAAACTAAACATTGTTGTTAACTTGTAATATCGTAATTTTTCTACAAAATCCCTTGCTATTTTCATCAAAATTATATTTTTCTTTATAATAATAGATGTTTAGAATATGAAAGTATAATACAATAGTTAATTCCTTGAATACTAATTAATCCCACAGATTATTTTCTTTTATTTTCGGTAGTCATGCTTCACGATACAATTGTAAATCTCGAATGATAAATATAGTATTCATCATAGTTAAGAGAAAAAATGTTTAGTGGGTCACTTTCAGTACTACAAAACTGTCAAGTAGTAGTCTATAGTATACTGTACAAGGAGTTGTAATTGCACGAACATGTGTTTTTAAACAGCAGAGTCATCTTTATGGAAGATGCATTTATAGAGACATACATGAGCGAACTTCATAATACTACTGCGTAAAAATTTTTGATTTGTTCTTTAATCCATTTTGAAAAATTCTTTTATATCGATATAGTATAATACTACATTATTGTTATGTTTAGTTTCACCCCAGTATTCTGTTTTCTTTCCAAATTCAAATTCCTTTTCTGTCTGTTAAAATTCTACAGCATATTATTCTCCAATCAATCTTCTTCATTCTTGGATTGTTGAAGTTTATTCTATTTATTAAATTTCATTCTGTTTTATAAATACTTCACTTAACACACCATTATTCCCTATAATTATCTCTTTAAAATTGGGAATCATAACTATTTTTCTTAAAATTCAAAACATTCTTAGTTTTTCGAGTGGCCTAGATTACTGTTTCGGAAGTGAACACAATATCTCTATTTTTCTCTCTATCTCAGCATTTTTATTAAAGAAACCTATAAGGTATGAGTTTTTATACTAATCATTGATTTTATAAGTCACTTTCTAAATTCTATATCGTGGAAGTTTTATTCAGACTATATGCTAAGTATACAGACTTAGATTTCTATAGAAGGCTATATTATAGTTATTCTTCACTTATAAAACTTTTTATTGTACACCATTTATATTCTGTTGTTTGATGTTATGAAGTATAATAAGTATAAATATTTATAAAATATTTTTTAAATATAATGTTTAAAATTCTTAAGACCATTTTTAAACTAACACATTAATGAACGGGATAATTACTCATATCTCGAATTCTTTAACATCACGCTATTAGCCTATTGTTTTAATTATAAAATTAATTAATTTACTATAAGGTTAAAAATATTTTATACATTTTAATTGAGCTTATGCAGTTTACAGTATAATTATTTCAAGATATAAAAACACAAACATTACATTGAGAAATGATAATACTAGAAAATTGCATAGGTATTCCCAGTATTCGCTATCTTTTCGCAAGTTTCTTCAGTTTTTAATACATTCTGTGTATTGAAAATTTACGAAATAGCTTGTACAAAAAGATACAATGTTCAAATAATTGAGGCGTGCTCTATATACTGTATAAATGAAAATTAATAATGTTCGAAAATCGAAATATTGTAAACAGCCAGGAATATGTGAGAGTTAATACTTCTACATATCAACAAATAATAAGTATAGACTATCTATTTGTATAAATTTTACTGTATCAAATTTATATCATCCCTGAGCTAGTGGAAGGCATTTTACCAAAACAATTCAAACGTTAATCGATTGGCGTAGCCATTTCACTCTAGTCTTATTATAAATAAACGTAATTGGTTAGTCTGGGCCAATGAGAGTAGAGGATTTACAAATTAATAGCATATTAAATTAATGACTACTGTAACAGTATTATCGTTACCAACTTGGTATCCACTACTAGCACAGAAATCTTACTGGTTAGTTATATTCAGTTTATGAATAGGAAAAAAAGCTCAAAACAGTTTTAAGAATTTTATTTTTGTTTTTTTATTAATCGATTAAATGTACTATCGATTTTTCGTTCGTTGTGTTGAAGATTAGAGCTAAATGAATCAATGTTTGTTATTCATTACGAAAATTCGAATAGAATAAATAATTCTTCCGCTCTTTTTTTTAACTAAAATTTTGTTGATTTGATATCCACAGAAAAAAATTTGTTTTAAAATTGACTAATTACGACATGACTATATTTATTATGTATATTAATCATAAACATGGGAAGAATGGTCAATAAAATATATTTATTAGGCCAAGGAATTTATTTAATGATCTTTATGCAAATTTTCCAACATCGACATTTTTATGTGGAGACAATGATATCTTGGAAATACTTATTCTATTGCTATACAGAGTTGTACAGAGTTTATACAGATTGGAAATAACAGTAAATGAGAATTATTTTAGGTTTTGTTATAAGAACAATCTGTGATACTGAAAATAAAATTCTTCTACTTTTAAATCTATTTTTAAATATGTTTTGCATTTTAACAAATAAAAATTTTCTTTTCACATAGATTTAAAAAATATGTAAAGAATTTTTTAACTAATACAGTTCTCATATCTATCGTTTTTTTTAGATTTTAATATATTATAATGTATTAAAAATATTGTTTTATTTTGCGATTGAATAACTTAAATTACTTTTATTACATTTGTTTAAACGTTAATTACGATTTTTTTTTTATTAATTTAATTTTTCTCATGCTTTATATTATTTTTCTTCTGCGTTTATGAACATAGCGATTATTTTAATAACATTATAAATCAGAAAAAACTTTATTGCTCTTATAAATTACGCTATTAAAAAATTACACGTTAAATCGAAAACATTTTTTTTTTTCTTTTTGATGTTAATTCTATACAAAACAAATAAAAACTTATTTTCTCGATTCGCAACATTTTAAAATTAATTTTGGATGTCTAATAATAACTCAAGAGTTTGCAGGGGAATCGATTCCATCAAATTAAATATTAATTCGATATAGTTTAGATCTGCAAAATGATTATAAGATCTGTTAGCAGTGATTCGAAAAAATAAAACACGCAAATTATTAATCGTTAGTTAGTAATTTGCGTTAATTATATATAGATAGAAAACTCTGATTACTTGCCACAGTTGCGAAGTTTGGGCGTTGATGCATAAACAATATATATGGTTAATTGAATATGTAAACAATGCATAGATTGTATGAAAAGGATAATTTAGAAAACAGGTATAATCTATTCAATATGGGCATATATTTCTCAGAGATTTTGATATATTGGAGAAACAGTATTCTGTAAAATATTTTTATTTAAAATTTACCATTCATATTTTTAATATTCTACAACTTAAGTATTTCATATTATATAAATTTATCATGGAATGATGCTGTATAGTTATCTCGCCTTTATTATTATTATTTATATTTTTATACTTAAATTTCTATTATTTTCTTTAATTGCTAGCTTTATTTTTAAAATTAATTATTTCATAATTTTATATTTGTTTTTTTTTATTTTGTTGAAATATTTTCAGCAATTTCAGTATTAAACGAAGATGATATAATAGTCTATAAAAACCGATCAGTCGAAATTATGATCTATGAAGAAATTTTTAAGATAGAAGTCGTGTGACTCCCATACTACTGAATAAAAACAACAAAATATTTTACGAAATTGTTAACAAATTAATGTTCTATGATATTTATATCAAACAATTTAATTTTATATATTCTAACTTGCAGCAATTTTCTTGTATATGTAGGCCTATATATATATAAAAGAATCTACATGAATATATACCTGAATATGTACGGATTTTATAACTAACGAATGATAAATTATTTTCTAGCACAATGGATTCTTGGGGGGAAGATCTACGTAACATACCTGAGCATTCATTTAATATTCCACTTGTGCGTCCATCACCTGTATATGGACAATCAATTGATAATCCTTATGTGAATGGGCCAATATATCATAATGATATGCAACATGAAATTATGGAACCGAATTACTTAGGCCTATATAATATTCCCAATGGACGTAAGTATCTAATACCGATTTTTCGCAATTATAATCATTTAGTTTGCATTACCTAATATAACATATATACTATTTCTGCAGATCAAACTAATGTTGGCAGTGCAATGATGTCGTCTTATTCAACATTAACAAACGAAGATCATCACCAAATAGGGAATATACCGCAAGCGAGTTACGAACAAGAAATGACTTATAATCATTTTTATAATAGCATAAATAATACGAATAATAATGTTAATAGCCAAGAAGATACTATACTAACGGAATTAATATCGAATAACCAAGAACCAGTTAATATGGCACCTGAACTCGTCGAAATGACATCTCATCATCACGGTTGGTAGAATTTATCTGCATGCTAAATGAGAAAATTTCGATAAGGTTTAATTAATATTATTTGTATCGATTTTTATAGCTTACGGAGATTTGGATAGACCATCTACTTCTAGAGGACATATGGAAAGCAGCAATGATTCTTTACCTTCCGATAGAATCAGACCTGGCGGAGTAAGTTTCTATTATGCTGATCATAAAAGTTTTTAACTTATAGTTCATTGCTGAACGAGTTAGAAACTCTTTAATTAAAATTTTTGAATAAATTTATAGATAAATTAATATCAAATATTTATTTAACTCATTTAATAATTAATTTTCTCAGGAATGGATGGAAACTTGTCCTGAACAGATGCACTCAAATGGACAAGATTATGGGTGGATGAGGCCAACGTATTATTCTTCTGCTTTTGGTCCCAGTTCATCTCACGATATTCCATCAACATCAAGCCAACAAACTCCACAAAAAAAACATCATATGTATGGAAGAAGAAGTTTTCCATATGAAGTAAGCAACAAAAGACTGTTTCTTAATGAGTTATTCAAAATGACTTTTATGAAATGATGATAACAACAATTTTATCGAATGAATTATCACTTTAATTACAGTAATTTAAAATATTCGTGACAGCTTTAATAATAATTTTAATTTTCTTAAATGAGAAATTTATGTATTATTTGCTAATTTCGCTTTTCCTAATATATATATTTTTTATTATTATTTCGTTATTTAGGATAGTGGAATTGACGTGAATGTGTTTAATGAAGATTTAAGAAACTATAGCAACATTAATTACGGTGGTTATCCTGGATTACCAAGTGCACCAGACGTCTTTCCAACATCATCATCATCTATGATTCGTACTAATGAAGCTAGCTGTGATACGATGTCTAGAAGTAGGACTAAAAATCCAAAAGAGAAGAGATGTTATTTCAGAGAAAATGGGAAATTATCGAAAGATGAGAAAAAAGCCAAAGAAAACGAAATCCCTCTATCAATGGATGATATAGTAAATTTACCAATTGACGAATTCAACGATCGATTAGCCAAACACGAATTGAGTGACACCCAATTATCATTAGCAAGAGATATAAGAAGAAGAGGAAAAAATAAGGTAAGCGATACAATCTAGCATTTTTCGTGAGGTAGAATAATGTATAGAGAAAATATTTGAAAAAAAAGACATTTTTTTTTTATCATATAATCAAAATTTCACTTGATTTAATCTTTTTATAAGGTCTTAAAGAATATCGATCCTGTATAGGCCGTAACTAAGTTATGCAACATAACTTAATTACAGCCTATACGTATTTAATTCCTAGAATATTATTCTAAAAATAAAAAAAATTTATTTAGTATCAATATATTTTTGAATAATTAAAATAACATTCATTTAAAATATTTCACAAAATTTGCATAGTAGGGGAGAGTTGCTTATTGCATACTTGTACCTGATAGCTATTTCGTTACATACCGACTGTAAGTAACGAAATAGCTATCAAGTACGATTTAGGTGACCACTACGCAATAAGCAACTCTCTCCTATATATTACCAGATATTATTATTGATTTTATGATCGATCAAACTATAACTTTATGTAGATAACTATTTTAAAATATTGTATTGCTTTAGATTATTATTATAAATTTAATTACAAATATTCTAACTGCTTTACTATTGATTATATAATCTTTCGTAACATAGCGTAAATTCTATTAAAATGATTAAAATCTATATCATAAGTTTACTTTATATTAAAGATGATTTATAGTTTTGAATGAAAGAAAACTGCATAATCGTTTTTCAAAAATTCGGAAAGACTTTACTGTATAAAATGTCGGAAGATTTTTAAACTTCATTATCATGCTACATAAATTTATATAAATTCAGTTCGATTCACTTTTTATTCTTCGCTCAGTCATTACCGCTTTATAAAACATGAAATATTTTTTTTTTTAAAAAATTGATTGCTGATAGTCACCATTTGATCAAAAGAGTAAAAATTTAAAGGATTTAGACGACAACTTAGGAAGTTACTTAGTCATCAGTTCAAATTGCTACCGTATGAATTTGTCTTTACGAATAATCATTACTTTTTCAGTTCGTTTCAATTATATTAAATTATTTGACAGAAAAATAACATTAAATTTAAAATTATATATATATATTAATTGTTAGTTTAACAGTTTAAACTCGAATAAATGAACAGAATCTGCAAAAAAAAAAAAAATCGCTTGATATTTTAGTTGTCTTTCATAAGTTCTGCTTTTTTTAAAAAAAAATAATGTAGAATTAATTAATTAATTCTGCATTTTATTTTAATATTTTATATCAGGTAGCAGCGCAGAACTGTAGGAAAAGAAAACTGGATCAGATAATTGGATTACAGAAAGAATTCGAACAACTTGTAAACACGAAATATGAATTAGAAAGAGACAATAAAGACTTAATGGACAATTTAAAACGAATGAAAGCAATCATCAATAAATTAAATCAATACTTAAATCAAAATCAAAGCCCAAAATTTAATCCTAATTCATATAATTAAACTGTTTAAAAGATAATCGTTCAGTTTAAAATGCTTGTAATAAGTACAAACATTTGATAGCCACTCATCGATTGTGCAATAATAGGCCTATTTATTTTGTAAATAAATCATCATTTATATATATGACTAGTTATAATTTATAACTAACATTTATGTAAAAGGTTCCTCATAAGTAAGGTACGGATAAATATTGATCAGAGAGAACATTACGATGATGTTCAGGTACACATCTTTTTATTATACATGCTTAAATCTTAGCATTAAAGAAAAAAAATTTGACGTTGATCATTACTGATTCCTGCCTTATAGAACCTATAAAGTTCGTTATAATTTATGACAGACATTTCGAGAAAATTCGAAAAGGTAAACTTACTATATCAAACGTTGAAAAGAGGGACCAAAAACAAGTTAAAATATAGGCCTTGCAATATAATACAATATTTATTTTACAAAGTATAAAAATTTCTTGATATATTGTGATAATTGGGTAATATGCCCAAGACAAATTAGTGAGAGTAGACTGTAAGTATATTTATGACAAATTTTTGCAAAACTGCATAAATTATGTAAAAGATTTTAAAATTTCATCTCTATATAATATTTTTTCAGGTCATCGATAATGATTAATTTTCTTCCTCGGCATAATTTTTATATTTTAATCTAGAATTTTTTTTTTTCTGCTCGTCATCATTATTTTATCATATGTATGATATGATATATCGAATGTTTTATAAAATGTTTTCATATGTTTGTGTGTTAAATCATTTTTGCTGTATATAAGCTTATTATGTATTTACATGTTGCATTTTTATGCAATTGTTTTTAACATGTAATAAGTTTATAAAATGTTTTTCAGAAAATAAAACTGTGAAAGAAAAAACGAGTGCAATGGTTTTATTTATTAAATCTTTGAAGATGCATTGTGAAATTTAATTGTGTATTGAGAACAGTTAATCACTTAGTTTACGTAATATCTGTGTCTTAAATATTCAAAAAATATTTATTAGTTTAATAAAATAGAAATTTAATAACTTATCGTATATATTAAACATGTTCTATAAACTTTATATACTTTTAATGAAACTTTAAACGAGTATTGGATACTTAAAAATTTTGTTTTTGCAACAGTTATCTTTAAACAGCAAATATATGACAGAAATAATTCAAGAAAAATATATATAAATTTTGAAAAAATTCAGACCATTAAAACTGTGTTTAAATATTGTATATGGCGTGATAACACAAATCCATTTGCATCGAACTGAAATTCCATGATTAGCTACTGTTTTTATTTTTTAAATATGAATTGCTATATATGCAGAAATAATTATTCTTACTTGAAGTTAATACAGTCATACCCGATTTATGGTTCCTCGATTTACGGCGCTGCGGATTTACGTACATTCTGAACTGCTTCCATTCCCAAAATTTCAGTGCTTATTTTGGAGTTATGGCTCTTCAGTAGAATAGTTTTGAACAAATAGAATGCTTACTTTTTTCAAAATAAGGCCTATAGCATTTCTTGTTATAAATACTTCATTTATGTTACTTATGCATGTATATATATATGGTAATTGCAATGCATTACATGCATCGATAAGTGAAAAAAGATAGCGTTTTGATTTATGGACATTTCCGAATTATGGCATTATGAACATAAGGTGACAAAATTCCGGAGTATGCTTGTAACCAGTTTCATGTTTAGTCATTTGTCAAAAAAATACAAATGGCATCAATTTTCAAAGTGCTTGAAATATTTTTCTATCGCGGGATCGGATCTATTCCTGAATGGCTAATCAATGTTTTTACCATTGATTAGCCATTCACAAATAATTATGATTACACTGAAAATACTGTAACAGTTTTATAATTAATGATTGTTTCAAACATTACATATATTATACATTTCAATCATGAATCTTATATTCTTTTGTCAATTAAATATGATAATATAATTCTTCAAATTTTCGTTTACTTCATAGAACTAATTAAAAGAATTACAATTCTTTTGAATAGATATCAAATTTAGAATTATATATTGTGATTGATACTCTAACAATTTAAACTCAATTAAATAAACTAACTGAAATCCTATAGTTATTCATATAGAATAGCTAAAATCTTTGATAATTCTGGAGATTATACAGAAATTTATATTTCGAAGAAAATGTGTTTGAAACTTTTTCGATATCTGGCTGTCGATCTATCTATTCAAAAAAAAAAAAAAAAAAAAAAAAAAAAATATATATATTTCGAAAAAAAATATTACAAAGAATTCAAAATTTATAGTATCTTTTCTTATTATCCAACCTAATTATCTATTTTCTTTTTAATAATTATTATGAAAAATGGTCTTATTTTTTAATACGGCTTTCTAAATTTATTTCAATATACAGTATTTGCTTTTATCAAAATGTAATTCAAAGTAAAGTCAGAACTTTAACATTTTTCCACCCATACTTTTCACATGATTATACATACCGGAAGTTGAGAAATAGAAAAATTTGGAATGAAACAAATTGTCAATTTTTATATCGATAAAAAAAAATAATATATATATATATATATATATGTGTGTGTGTGTGTGTGTGTGTGTGTCCACTAAACATAACGATTTTTGGAACATTGTCATCAATTAGAAGGAACTAAATTTAATAATACAATACTGTGTAATATTTGAGATGGGAAATGATGCTTTTTAAAGACAAATCTAATATATATTCTATATATGAAAAAATAAGAGTATAGGATATAATAATTTAGTTACATTTTAATTGCTCAAAGACTAAAATATGCATGAATCATGTTCACAAAACGAAAAAATAGCAAAAATTCCAGAAATAATTCAAAATAAAATTTGAAAATTCTACTAACACTCAATAGATGGCGCTATATTTAGTACAAAATTTTGAGTTAGGAATGTAGGTATTATTATTATTATTATTATTATTGAACCCTATTTTGTGTTACAATTTTTTAAAATAAGAGTTTAATATATTTTTCAATCAGGAAAAGTGTCGGTAATCTACCGAACATATTCATTTTAATTTTTAAATTCAATTAAATAAACTAACTCAAATCATCGTCAAATGAAAATTCCCTAAAATGTTTCTTGATTTTATTATACTAGTTGAATAAATCTAGTGCAATCCAAGCATGATTCTATTCAACATTTTTTTTTTTTTTTAAATAAACTGATTTTATGATTGATTAATAACTTAGAATATTTTAAAATAATATTTAAGCCAACAGAATGGATACTTTTTGACAACAGAATTTGAAACATGTCATCTATTAAATAAATGATTAAACATTGTCTATAGCTGTATTACTCAATATATATTTTTATATTATTATTTGAAATACAGTACTGTATATTATATATATATAGCATATTAAATAATTCAGTTAATAGAAAGAATTCTGTCAAGTTTGATGATTACAATAAGTGTTTGAGAATTATTGGAAAAAAAACGAAAATATATTTTATATAAAATGTAATAAAACCCGTACAGTGAATATATTATTCATGTCTATAGTTGGAGTACTGTTGTTTGTTTCTCGCATAATTCTATAATGCCATTTATTACGCCATCTATCGAGACAATTATTAAATATAAATTAACATTTATATAACTTGCAACATAAAAAAACAATTATCTTAAAAAATTATTAAAAAATTAAATGATAAAATAACGCATAAATTATTCTATAAATATATTACATATATTTAATTCTTCAAGCAAATAATGTGGTATATTTCATATTTTGTTATAATATATACAAATACTGTATAATTAACAATAGATGAAAGACAAATTTTATAATACCTATTAATTAAACAATTATAAAACATTATCCAACTTTTCTGCCAAAAATTAAGGAGAAAATTAAATTAATATTTTCATTTTTAATAAAAATTGTTAATAAATCTTAATTTCAATAGAGTATGATATATTTTGATTAAAAAAAATCAAATTGAATCCAACAACTCTTCACAAACTTTTGATATGCAATGAGTCGAAGATGGATCGGCTTAGGAGAAACAGAATTTTCGGGCTGGAAACAAACTTATCGAATATAAATAAGAAAATCGATAGTATGTGTAAAACTCAGTCCTCAGTCCCTTCGAAAAGGTTTTTCGCTTTCTAAAAATTAACTCACTCAGACGACAATTCAGATATTTATTCCGTCTATCCAGCTTCTCCTCTCTTTTTCTATTCTGTTTATTCAATTCCCCCTTCGAAAATTCCTCTCTCCCCCCGGCGATTGAAAAAGGAATACTCAAATTAAAAGATAAAATAACAGAAAAGAATAATTGAAAAATTAAATGTTTACACTCGACCATTCTGTGATCAAAGTGTCCTCAGTTTGGAATAAAGAAAATTCGTTACAGTTCAAGTAACATCAATTTTGGTAAACATTTTAATTTGGCTATTTTAATTAATAAGAAAAGGAAGGTGTGTGCAACTCCAAAGTCCTTTCACCCGAACTCTATATTGTTACATAGTTATCCAAATAACGCGGTTTTCTCTTCTCTCTTGGTTGTCTTTTCCACCTTTCTTTCTCATTAATATCTTCTTTTTGATTTTCGCTATCTTCATCTCTGTCTTCAGACTCGCTACATTCTATTTCCTCCCCTCCTCATCGGCTATCTTATAAAGTTTTGTTGATCTGAGTGTGCTGTCGTGGTCCGTGTCAATTGCCGTCTCTTATCCTGACACACTGCAGTAAGATCGGAAATTTCATACATATCTAAAGATAAAATTTTCACAATCATCAGGCTTCTGTACTTCAGTTGACTTTTAGTAGAATGTTCTGTCATCTCAGATAGTCTTCTAACTACTACTACATCAACTATATTAAATCCAACAGATGGCGTTCTCCTTTATCATAATACAATACTGTTTCGTCTTAGATCGTCTTTCAGAGGTTTCTTCTTCAGCCTCTTTTCTGAGTTTATCTACTTTAACGTCTAGACTTGAAGAATTCTTCAAAGACTTTTGAGGTGAATGTTGTACCTCTGTCTGTAATCACCCGTCGAGGCAGCCCAAAGTCATTTATCAAGCTCTCCAGAAATTTGACAACGCTTTTCGTATTTGCTGACTTTGTCGCCTGTAAGCGAACGAATTTTGTGAAATTATCTACACCAACTAGTAGCATTGTTTTTTTGCATATAACTAGCGGAATAAGGTCCTAGAAAGTCTAGATGTACAATTTCGAATGGTCGTCTTCCTGTAGGAATCAAGTTCAGATATCCTGGTTTCTTACTTTGCGGAATCTTGTTAAAAGCACACGACACACACTGACTAATATGTTGTTTAATATACTGTTTCATTCTCTTAAACCAATTTCTTCGTATCATCTCTACAGTTTTATCAGTAGAAAAATGGCCTCAGAGATCATGATATTTTACTGCTAAGAATTTCCTCATGTTTTTGGGCATAACGAAAAGCAGTTTCTTAGTATTGTTCTTTTCCCAGTTGTAGTATAGCCTACCTTCAAGGAGTCTGAATTTATGAACCTTTGCTCTCTCTTTGCCTGTTCTATTAGTCTCAGGTTTCTGCAATATTCACATAATTTCTCGTAATTCTATATCTTGGTTCTGAATTAGCGCGACTTTATCCTCAGTGGTGGCACTATAATAGATTTTCTATTGCTTCATTTCGATTGGAGGATCAATCTCTAGTGGTGTCTCATCCTCTATCGGCGCTCGACTCAACGCATCCACATGTTCCATCTTTTCCCCCGCTCGGTGCTTAACAGTATAGTTATAATCTTGCAATAGTTCACACCATCTGGCCACCTGAGGTTGGATCGAACGTTGTGCATCCAGATAAACTAAGGCGTTACAATCAATTACAATAGTGAATTTAATTCCAATCAAGAAGTGACGGAATTTTGTTACAGCCCACACAATGGCCATTAGCTCAAGTTTGCTTGAATGATATTTAGATTCGCTGGGGTTAGTTCATTTACTGATGCAGTAAACCAGTTGCAAGGGCTTATCGTTTTCTCTCTGTAATAACATTGCAGCTAAACCATGTGAACTTGCATCCGTATGCACTTCTGTATGGTGTTCTGGGTTAAAGATCTTCAATATGGGTGGGTTTTGTAGCTTCTCTTTTACGATGTTTACACACT
>WUQG02416793.1:0-40791 GCA_011317285.2 Androctonus mauritanicus | reverse complement strand
GGACTGTTTATAGCGTTGTATAAGTTCTAGTCGCAATTTTTTCGTCGCGTTAATAGGAGAACGTGTATACGAGAGTTTACCGTTAAGTTCTTCCAAAGAACTATATATTTTCCATCCATTTTATTTACTTTATATAACTTATAATATTTTTCCTCCAGTTTAGAACTATGACGAAAAATTATTCATCGATATTTTTTTTTATATTTGAAAAATTAAATTATATATATATATTTTTTTATAAATTTCGTGTTTTTTGTGCAATAACATTGTATCGCTATCATAAATACCATATATATAAAATTTTGCATATTATTTATCATTATTAATGATAAATAATATGCAAAATTATTTCTAAGGAGATTATTTCTTATTATTTATCATTAATAATGATAAATAATAAGAAATAATCTCCTTAGTATCCAGGTGGACACTAATGAGATTACTTGCACGGCACTTGAGGAGTTTTCGGCATCATGAAAGCAATATCATGTGCTTCAAATCAAAGTTGCCAAAGATCTTTCTTTTGTAACATTTGATGATTCTGATAAAGCTAGAAAATACTAGAAATACAGCAGCAAATCTACAGCTATCGAGGCGCGGGGCGGAAGTCTCCCTAAGGCCTCCTTAATTGGAATGCAACGTTTCCTTAAATCTAGGGGAAAATTTATTAAACTTGTTTAGTTTGTATCAGTATTTTGGCACACGCTTACCCACCCACTTTTTGCACATAGAGTTGTATCTACCACCTGGGCTACCGCATGAGGGCTGGCGCATGGCTATAATTTTATAAAATATGAGCAGTGGAAAACTGCTCATATTTTATAAAATTATAGCATCAGCGCTTCTAACATAAACACGGCACTTTGTAACCATCCTCCCAGAATACAAAGTTCCTTTTTTATATTCCTACATATAGGTACATATACTTAAAACTTAAGATTCTTCAGAGGCCCCTGATCAGAGGCCTGGGGCGGTCCACCCCTCCGCCCCTTGGTACGCCACTGCAGAAATATTCACTTATATTCAAACAAATAAGACGAAAATCTGTTCATATTACTTAGAATAACAAATCTGCATATTAAATAATCATAATAATGAATTCTATACACGATATATTTAATTATATGTGCATTTTAAGAAGTCCTAACGTATTATTGATGTTGAAAAATTATCATATTTTAATTAAGATTATTATTCAACATAATTTTATGCATTATATATTTAATTATATGTGCATTTTAAAAAGTTCTAACGTATTATTGATGTTGAAAAATTAGCATATTTTAAATAAAGATTATCATTCAACATAATTTTGGGCTTACAGTTTATATTCTGTTATAAATTTATACAGTTTAAGTTTACAGTATTGAGAAAAGAGGGATCTTTCATTATTTTCGGTTTAAAAAACCATTACGATATTAATATCAGGACATCTCAAAAGTAATGTCTTTTTTATACTGTACTTGTTCAAACATGTTTCCGCTTGTCTGAACATGCATTTTTAAAGCTTTCGCAATGTTGGAAGTGTGTTATTGATTCAAATGGAGAATTTATACTTCATTAAAAATTAGCTAGTGATTTATCTTTTATATCCTTTCAAAACTTAATGCTAAAAACAACATTACTTTTGGGATGAACTGATATTATCGATCTAGGAACATTTTATAATGAAAATCAGAATTTAGGATAAGATTAAATTTTGTAATATAATTTGTTAACATGCTAGTTTATTTAACATTTAATTATAATTAATATCTTATAAATGTAGTTCTCTAGCTTCGAACTGGTGTTTTCTTTCATATCATCATTCATAATTTGTTTCTATACATGCAAAATTGTCATGTGATGATGTAGGGTAAAGTAACCCTATTTGGTGATATTTTAAAATTCTTTAATAGCCACAAAAGGTTAACTTCTAGAGCCATCCAATATAGGACAAAATAATGATGATGATGACTGGATATGTGGAAAACTTTTCTACAGATAAAAAAAAAGTAAGAATGGCAAAAAATGGGTTCAATGCTCCTGTTTCACACCTAATCATGAATTGTGTCAAAGTGAGTCAGTGGACAAAGATGTCTACAGGTGTGATATATTCAGCATCACAGATGTGGAATAATCTGAATAGCAGCATAAAATTTATATTAAGAAATCAATAACAAATTTACAATGTTTTTGACAATAAGATGTTAATAAAAAGTAATTTTTTTAATGTAGACCGCTGTAGTTATTTCATTAGAAAAAAATCCATCTTTGTATTAGATCCTAGGTGTAACTTTCAGGTTTAATCCTATGTAGCACCAAAATGGGTATCCTATAACCAAATTAGGTACCTGTAACACTAAATTAGATGTCTTCTCAAGGTGTTTAGAAAAAATTTTTAATCCAAAACTATTTAACAATATAAAGATATCAAATTAAAAAAATGAAGGTAAGATATTGGGGAACAATCTTTTACAATTTGGCTTCTTAAATGCAATTTGGCGCGTAGAAAACACACTTTGCACACAAATTATCACCAAATTAGATTACTTTTCTCTACAAAAATCACTATTAGGTGAATTATATTATTAATATTTTTATTTTTTTTCATGACAAATTTGCATTAAGGAAGATGAATTCAACTAATAATGTTGCTCAAAATTTAAAAATAATGGAATTAATCATTAAAAAACAATAAAATGCACTAGTAAATTATATAATTATACAAGAGATTAAAAATCAATTTATTAAAATAAACATTAGTTTTAAAACTTATAAATAAAGGGGATTTTTAAATTGCTGACTGGCTTTAAATATACACCATTGTAGAATTAATTTTTTAAGATATAAATTAATGTACTGTATTATTAATAATACAGTACATTAATTACAGTACTGTATTATTAATAACAGTATTTTACAGTATTTGTCATGATGGGTAAATTTATTATCGATTGTTTTCGCTATTACAATTTTATATAATTTATTAATGTTATTAATTTTAGATAATGTCTGTGCTTTTTGTTAAAGGAAAATAGAAAGAGATGTAATAGAAAAGCTGTCTTGCTTGTAATTATCTTTTCTTTAAGGCAAAAATTTTGGATAATGATTTTGTAATTAAATAAATCTTCGTTGGTAATCCTGATGAAATGTGTAAATTTATTAAGCCTACTGTCCTGATGAAATGTGAAAATTTATAGGTCCTACATTGCAGTTAATGGTCAACAGAAGTGTAAAATGGATTGGTGAAGAAACCTAACAAAAATAATTTTTCCTTTGCATTCACTCTCCAAATATATTTAAACAAGATTTAAAATGTTTATGAAAAATGAATAAAAAGGAAAATGTATTTAGTTTGTTAGATTTCCTTCAATAATCCATCTTACACTTCCATTGATCGATAATTAGTTTGTATGAATTTTTTTTTTATCTTTCATCAGAACATTTAATTTTTGACAAAGATTCATCCTTTATCTTATTACTTCGGTAATAACGATCCGATTTCGATCGTTTACAATGCTGTTAATCCTCAAATAAATCTCGATAATTTCTGTGAATTTCATTAAATCAAATATTTTCACGCGATATTGTGCTGAAAGACAAAATTATATATCCTTTTATTCCTTTTTAAAACAGATATCATCAAAACGATTAATAAATGATTAAAGTTTGAAATCAGAAAAATAAGAGACATTCACATATACATTAATCATAATCGACATGATTAATAAAAATACAAAAATAAACATGCTAGAAGTTAACAATAACATAATAAAAATAAAATGGCACTATTTTAAATCTAGTACAGTGAGATACTAGAGAAGATAAAGAAAGAGCAAATTGTTAATTGGTATATACAGAAAAAATAATAAAGATTTTTATGGCAGACAGACAACTTTAATTTCGGACGGTGAAGTATAAGAAACACTCGTAAAATTTTATAACTGTCATTCAATAATATTACCACTGTTTACTTATCTAGCAATGTGTCAGTAGGAATGTGATGAGAACCATCTCACTAAATAACAGGAAAGAGGTGATAATCTCTTCCTGTTATTTAATAGGATTGTCATATATTCATTAAAGACACTAACTTTAATATTGCGGGTCTAAAAAGTTAAAAAATCTGACAAATTTAATATTTAAAATGCATTGTATTAAAAAAATTTATATTTTCTTATATATATTCACTATGAAATATATCAAATATATTATATAATAACAGCAGAAAATGTTGAATGACTACTAATAGAAAAATGTAAAATTTTTATTTAAAAACATAATAAATATAAAAAAATAAATTTTTATATTTAAATATTTTTAGAAAATGCTTAAAAAATAGCGAAATAAATGATGAATCATTATATTCTTAAAAAATAATTAAAACTACATAATGCATATACAGTATGCCATTTATATTAAGCAATATATTAAAACAAGTAAGATTGGTCAGAAATATGAGCGCAAACTGAATGACCTTAACCTTGTATAGTCTACGCATTATAGTGCGTGTGCATCTATGAAGTTTCAAAGAACACGTAAATGCGTACGTTTAAATTTCAATAATTCATTCGTCTATATTCACTCTTCCGTTGATAATTTCCCATTTAATAAATAAAAGGGAAATATTTTAAATGAATAAATCAATGTAAAGAAAGATTCAAAGAGCATATCAAGATCGTAAACATATTAAATAAAATGAAAGAAATAATAATGGCTACTTCAAATAATGTTCAATTAAATTTTTCGACCTCAACATACATATATAATTAAGTATAATATTTCTTTCTTTCAAATAGCCTAACTTATGCAATTTTTAATTTAGCTAATTAAAAAATTGTATAGGGCCTATAAACTATATATATATATACCGAATACTTTATAATTTTATAGAGGATAGAACGAGATAAATAACATATTTTTATTGAGAATTCTTTCACCTGTAAGCTGCAAATATCGCTGCTTTTCAGCATATGAATAACCCATATATAAATTTGCATAAATATATTCTCCAAATTTATGATTGTATAGAACTATATCTTCATTTAAATATATTGAAAAATCGTTTTAATTTGTTTAGATCACAATGTTCATCAATTGTAATCATAAAATTATTGAGAAAATTGTCATCTATGAACATAATTTATAAAACAAATTGACTCTATAGCAAACGTTTAATCTGGTTAATTGTAAATTTTAATATTGTTAATATTGAATAGTTTCATAAAAAACTATATATACTTTATATATTTCTGAAAATATTTAATGAAATAATTATATTATAAATAAATAAGGTTTAAAGATTCATACCTATAGGATACGCCAAACCGAAGTCATTTCCTTGAGTACAGAAGATTGCGTACAATCCAGACATAGCGAGATTAAATGGCTTCCGTACAATGACTGTTACGATAGCAACAAGAAAGAAAATTGCCAGTTTTCCTATCAAAACTCCTATTACAAACGACCAGTTAGCCTGAACCAGATCAATGGTTATTAAATTAAGAAATATCAAAGCTGGAAGGGAAAATTCCGATGCAAATCTACTGAGTCCTTTAATCTCTGTACCAACTATCATGTGAAGTTTTCCAGCAATATACCTGTATAAAATTTTATCATTAATTCAAACATTCTGTTCAATTTACATTAGTTTATATTCAAAAATGCAATATTATTTGAATTTTAATAAAATATTAAATAACGAAAATAATAATAAAACTAAACATTCTGTTTAAGGTCTTGTTTAATTTATAAAATTTTGTAACTTTATGTAGCCAGTATATGTAAAAAATGCAGAAAATACTGTACAGTCATACCTCATCTTACATCGTTAATTCGTTCCAAAACTCGCGACTTAAGTCGAAAAACGATATAAATCGAATAAACCGTTTAAAAAAACAACCTAGACACCCTATAAATAACCCGTAATGTCACTATTAAAATTTTTAAACTTCTAAATAATTCTATAAGTTTCAATAACCCGCTCATACCCCGGTTGGACGAATGGTCAAGGTATCTTTTACACAGCGTAGAAAGTTGAAAAGAATGAACTTCGACGTAAAGACGCAGCGTCTAACTTTATAACGAAAGTTAACATCAGCATCGACGTGTTATCGACATATTTACATCGCGTTTTACGCCTGTGGAACCCAGCTTTTAATAGACTTTTATTTTTTTCCTATTAACAAAAAAACCGATGTAAAGTCGAAAACGACGTAAGTCGAGGTATGACTACTGAATTTGTTGTTATAAATATTTTTATATAATTTTTGAAAATAGAGAAAGTATAATTTATGCAATTTTTAATTTAGCTTATTAAAAACTTTTAAATAAGCTATATATAGATATATATATGGAATCTTTTATAATTTTATAGACGATGGGACGAGATAAATAACACAATTTTATTGAAATTCTTTCACCTGTATGTTGAAGACATCGCTACCTTTCAACGTATGAGTAACCCATATACAAATTATTTTTTAATAAATAATTGTAAATTAATATATAATCGTTTTAATTCACTATTGTTTATTTGTTACATTTTTAACTATGTATTGTATATAATTTTATGGAAATACAAGCTTCACATTTGTCAATTATATCAATTAATTTCTTTTATGATCGATTATTTTATTAATAAAAGATAAAAATAGTATCATATAGTCTAGTGATCAAGTGAAAATGTTTCAATATGAACTACAAATTGTGATTAGTAAATTGTTGTTAATGGAATAATAAGTGGTCGTTAAGTTAAATCATATTGCTTTGTTGGCATTTTGTATATAGTAACTGCTTTGTCATTATTGATTTAAAAGCGAATAAATTATATGCTTGTAGTTAAAATTTTATGTGATTCATAAAAGTTTTAACACTTACATAAAGTATTTTTGCAAGAATATTAAATGAAATTATCATTACACTTATAAATAATTCATAAAAAAATGAAAAATTGTTTTTGCAATCTATTAAAAGCGTGTTTAATAAGCGTGATCAACGAAAGTCGCCATTACGAAAACAGCATTATTTAAAATTTTAAAAAAAGAAGATACAGTATTATATTTTAAATCTATAATGATAAAAGTCATGGTGCTGTAGACGGAAAACATAAAATTCCCACAAAATAGGGATGGGGTCTTGAAAATTCGGCAACATCTCTAGAATTGCTGTGGAAATATTACATTGCCAAACATATGATCAAAATTGGCTCTAAAGATGTAGGCATTTCGAGGTTATGATGAAAATTCAACCCCAAAATTTATTCGAATTTGTGTGTTGTTAGTCTTTCAATTGCTGGAAAGATGTGACGCAGAATCTTAAAAGCGATAGTGTAAGATATGCTAACCATTATAATATCGCTATGACATAATCGAGCTTGTAACGTCATGTGAGGTTAAAATGCAGCATTATCAGACGTGACGATATTGCAAAACAATGAAATACGTCATAAATTGGCACGTGATATCATGACGTGAAAGCGAGTGACATCACACACATACACGCGCGCGCGCGCGCGCAATATTGTTTGATTTCAGTGTGACGTAAAAATAGGTATGATTACTCTTATATGCAAGAAGGGAAAAATTATGTACCAGAAACTCTCGGCAATGCCTGACCTCGGAAAATAACAAAATACTTGGAGGAATATAAAAAAAAAATTGCGACTCGAATTCAAGTGAAGAATTTATGAAAACAAAGGAACATTAAAGATTTATACATTATTTTCCAGAAAACTTTTAAGAAAAAAGGCTGATTATATCGAAAATATATAGCCTATATACGATATAGATGTATAAGATATAGAAATATATTTTAAAAACATTAAAAATTAGAATGCATCCCTAAGTTTTGAAAAGTTATTCTAGAAAAAAAATAATATATCTTTTATATACTGATATAATATATATAGAAAAAATTATATATATATATATATATTAATAATAAGAGCGATTTTAATTTTATAAGAGCGTTTTATGTCAGATTTATGGTCTCTATTGGATGGAATTTAAAAAGAATATATAGATCTATAAAAACTTAAATTCTTTTAAATTCTATCCTAGAGAACAATATGTTATTTTTTGCAACTACTATTTAAATCAAAAATATCATGCGATTTTTATAACTTAATTATTATTAATATTATTATTATTTAAGTAAGTATATTATGTAAATTTTATAATTTAGGAGTCATCAAATTTTGCGTTTTGATCATTATGCTATACTGTAATTTATTATTTTATTATATGTATATAAGTTTATTATCATTATTATTTTTTATAATCTTATCTTTTTATCTTATATATATATAAAATATAATAAAACTGTTCAAAAATAAACATATAAATGCCTACCCAAATAATACAATCACGAAACATTCTATTAAAGTTGGTAAAAGTTGATCAAATGCATCTGTTTGTGCAGAATCTGTGTGTGTTGCATTAATATTCGAATTCGATAACTGTAAATAAAATTAAATCATTTAGCCTATTCAGATTATTAAAATATTTTATAAATGATAAATTTTTTTTAAAGAGATAAAACATACTTTACACCATGGAAGAGTTTCTCCAGTGCCTGACGTCTGATAGAGAACACTCAGTTCAGCAACGTTGGGCCTCATTTTTAAAGCAAACCTAAATTTAATGCACAAAAAAACTTTTATAAATATATATTTATACAAAACATATGTTGTTTGTGTATCTATGACTGTATTTTTTTCTTTTATAATTTAGGAGATCTTTCCTTCATAGCGGTAAAGTTATGCAGTAAAGCCGACTTTATCAAGCGTATTATTAGATGTAATTTTAATACTTTTAATAATATTAATGAAATTTATAAATCATATTTATGAAGCCATTACTTTGCACTTTGTTAATGTAGTTGTAGCATTGTTTTCTATATATAATTTATCCAATAAGATATGTTAAACAGACAGACAAAAAGTCTCAAAAAATAGTGTCAAAAATCGCATAAAATAATCAGTTCAACCTTTCACTACTTTAGAATGACGCTAATATAATTTTTTTTATATATAAAGGAAAGATTCATTAATGATTTTAATGGTTGAGTTCAGCTCTGTTGAAATTATGGCTGAAACTAAGTATTTGTTCAGATAAGGTCAATGCGACCATGAAAGAATAGTTTTCGAAAAAAACGGTGAAAATTGCACATAAAATTGTACATTTTAGCAAAAATTAAGAAAATTTTAAAACTCATTGTCTTTAAGTGTACAAATTTTGTCATAAAGAATTGCATCAGTTCTTCTATAAAATGTTTGCATCATTACAAAAAAGAGGAAAAATATTTTCTCAAAACATGAAATTTACTCGAAACAGATTTTATTATGTTTTTTAAAATGTTATTTGACATATTTATATTAATTTTTAATAAAATTTATGTTTTTCACTTTTATTGACAATGGCTTGACAAGTGATTCAGCAAAAGTTAATTTGCCATATGTTAAGTTATGCAATAATAAAATCTTCGATTTAAGAATATGTAAGCCATCCTGTGATATTTTTTTAATTAGTTTATTTTTTCTATGTTATATATATTAAAATATTAATTGATTATATTAATTCATATTTAACTGGCTTAGAAATTTTTTATTTGCGTTTAGCACGCTTTTCTATAAAATTTATAAATATATCTGATCTAATGCTTTAAATAAAACTTATATCTATTAAAATTTTACTTGACATTTTTTTGCCTAAGTTAAGCAGAAAAATATATTAAATTTTTTTGTTTTTAATTATTAAAATTGATATACAAACTCAAATATTCATAAAAACCATCTGTTCATAATTCTTTATTAATTTATTAAATTTTATAATGAACAGAAAAAATATCTGTAATGCTTATAATTTATAAGTCATTTCTATAAAATAATTTTCTTAAAAATAGTTAATTTTATACATAAACTAGTAAAATTTCTATTTTTATGAATGTTAAAGGTCATAAAAATGAATGGAGAAAAATGTTAAAGGTTATAAATAGATGTATAACATCAAATTTTATGAAGAGAGAACTATATCTTTTTCCCTCCTAGAAACTATCCATTTTTGTTGCATATATTAAAATTTGTTGTTCTTTCAATTTAAATAAATGATATAGCATTTTATCATCTTAAAATAGTACAAGTAATAAACCATAAATCAAATTATTGTACTACCTTGTTAAGAGAGAAGCAAAATTAACGCTATATTTTACTCATGATATTATCAGAAGCATTGCTAGTTAGAAGTAGCAAATATTGTAACTATTTAATTTTAATTTTTATATGTAATTATTTACATATATGTTTTTATATATGCAACATATAGTTATATTGATAAATAAATATTTACTTCTCGATCTTTTTTTTCTAAAATATTTTTAAAATTTTAATCATTTTTTAATATAAATATTTTTATTTCTATTATTAAAATATGCATAATTATGCCTCAAATATATTTTTTAAATTATATATATATATATAGGCATATATAAATTTTAATAGATTAGTAAATATATAGCTACATGTTTTGAAAATTGAGAATATAATTAGATAACAATATTTATGATTTACCTATAAAAATAATTATTTATTTGTTAAATTTTTGGCTTGATTGAATAGGTTAAAAATAATATTGATATTTTCGTGTCGACACCGCGTAAAAATTGTGCGATCAGATAAAATTAATTTAATATCTTAACAAACAAATATTTTATCATTAAACAAAATTATAATAATATCTTAAAATGTAACAAAAATGTTTCAAAATAAAAACTTACCTGGATTCAAAGTTTTTTTTTTTTTTTTTTTTGTTTGTTTTCAACGAAGAATTGACATTAATTAATAAGGAAGTATAAACAACTTTTACTCTTGAAAGATCGCACCACTTTCACTGGTTTGGTAAGCAGGGTAAAGCTTTTTATCCATCTAAATGCTTTACACTGATTGGACAAACAACTCTCCTCTTCGATTGGCGGCATTGATGTCACGCATCGAGTGACATTAATGAGTAGGAAAGATTATAAAGCAAAATTTTAAATATCTTTCCACCTACAATTTAAAACAATAAAAAGCAACATTAAGTGAAAAAAATAGTATTTTTCTTTCTAATTATAATTTTCAGTTTAAAGAATTTAGTAAAGAGTTAAAAGAACAGTTCTATGTCCTTTACTGGCTTATAGCCAAACAGGAAACTTGATTTTTATCATTTTATACGCACGATTGTCGTTTTTATAACATTCCTGGTAATTATTAATCATATTAGTATAATTTCCATGATTTCTATAGCATAAGGAAACAAACTGATATAAGCGCATTATTCAAAGCGATTCGTTTCTGATGATTTATGTTTATTGTACATTGTTTATTATTATTTTCAAACCATACATTGAAAATTTAGTAATCAATTTTATATTTTCTCATAAATGTAATATAAATATTATAAATTAAATCAATAAATTTTTGTAAAATTCTATTCATTCCACTAATGTTTCATTGTTCGTTGTAGCATCGTGAGTGGAAGAGGAAACTATTTATTGTTCATCTTTGTTTTAGTATCTTAATTTAATTATTTTATTTATTTACATTTTACACTGTGTTTAAATATACATATATCTTCCAGTTTTGATAACTACAGTAGATATTTGTTTAATAATTAATTTATAATCCAACTTAAGATAATTAGTTCCAACTTTACATCAAAATTTCGATAAATAATCCATTTAGAAGTTTAAACTGATACTTTTGTAATGAAGAAATAAAGAATTTAACGCGTTAATTTTTAAATATTTTGGGTTTACACGCGTTATTTTTTGTGTTAGTTGGGGAATTTTCTTCTTCACTTAAAAATATTGAAGAATTTCTAAACATACTATAAATTCATGTCAATATTCATCAATATTTATATAAAATTAATAAATTAAACACACGAAAAAATATATATATATTAATGGTGATACTGTATATTATTTTATCAATATTAAATAAATATATAAATATTTAAATATACAGAATAATAATAATAATTTAGGAAATAATTTTTCAATTATTATATGCGATGAGTTGATAAAATAAAACTTATTTATTTTATATAAATATATATTTTGTTTATGAATTAATCGTATAGAAATGAGTAATTAGAAAATATTCTCTAAAAATGCTAAACAATAGTCAAGTAATTATTCTTCATTAAAAATATTTTTGCTGCATAACGAACATTTTATGAATGATATTTAATCAAAGTACATAAATTTTTTTTTTATTATTGTACTTAAATCATAAAATTGTAATTTATGTAATTCAGTCATACCTTGACTTACGTCATTTTCGATTTTATGTCGGTTTTTTTGTTAATAGGAAAAAATAAAAGTCTACTAAAGGCTGGGTCTCATAGGCGTAAAACGCGATGTAAGTACGTCGGTATATTGATGCTGATGATATCACTTCCTGTATATTTGCTAGACGCTGCATCTTTATGCCGAAGTTCACTCTTGTTTAACTTTCTACACTGCGTACAAGAGAATGTTGATCATATAAAAATTAATAAAATAATGTACAATATATACAAAATAATTAATATAATTACTTAAAAGCTTAAAAATGTTATTACCATCACTACAAATTATTTATAGGAGTCTAGGTCGTTTTTTAAACAGTTTATTCGACTTATGTCGCTAGTCTTGGAACGAATTAATGTACGTCATTAATTCGTTCCAAGGTGAGGTATGACTGTATTAGATAATTAATAGTAAATAATTTTATTCGAAATTAAATAAATAAAAAAAAAGATAAATTTATGACTTGAAATAATATTCTTTTTATTTAACAGTTCTCTGAATTGAATTAAATTTATTATTCAAATAGAGAATTAATGCAAATGCTGTTAAATTATAAAGTGTTTAACATCATTAATGATTCGGTTATGAATATGCTTTGAATTGGAAATCTGATAGTGTTGTAGAAAATATAGACCTATTAATGTTGACAATATTCGCATATTTTTTCAAGAATATTACGTATTGTGTTTTCATGAATTGTTTTATGGCGAAGAATACAATAATTTTAAATGCATATAAATATGGATTCATAAAAAAAATGTTTAAAATTTATAGGCTAATTCGATTCGAACTATCACATGCAATTTTAATTCTATAGGATCAGTCAGCATTCTCATTTTCATCATTGACAGCATTGCTTCTCTGAGAATGCTATCAACGTTAAAAATTTCATTTCTCTTCAAATAAAATCAATTTTAGCATTAATATAAAAACATTATATTGTTATATATTATCAATTCTTATTTTTATGATGTTTTTATGCTTTATTTGGAATTTTTGTTGTAATACGAATTTCACAAACTGGAATATTTTTAAGATCAGAAAAAAAGCTAAAATAATTTTATTTGAACTTAGAGAACAAAGTGATTCCATTTATAAAAGATTAACTTTATCAAAAGTTAAAAAATGCATATTAATTGCATGATCTTTATAAGAAAATATTTAATCATAATAAATAAAATTTATAAAACAACGAATTTTATGAATATTTTAATAATTTTATATTTCCCCCCACATAGTATTTTAAAATGGCTTTTGTATGCTAATTTTTCCAATAAAATTGCTAATATAATAATAATTCTGTTGTCTAAATCAGTAGCATAGTATTATTTTCTATTTCAGTCTCGCTTATTTTTCAAACAGGAGCTAATTATAATTCTAAATTTTTATGAAATAAACGTCCCATGTGATTATAAAAATTCAATGATTATAAAATATGTAAAAAATATGTTTTTATTATAAATTTGTTTTACATTAAAGTTGGTTCCATTGAATTTAATTTATTAAAAGAATGTTTTGTTTGTTTTCAAAAATTTTATACATTTATAGAAATAAGTAAAATATATACAGGATGAGTAAAAATAATTTCGTAAATTTTCTTATAATGAAAATGCATCAAAGCCTATTCAACATTTGAACATTAAATGCAAATTTTGATTTCACTTTCACTTGGTATGAAATTGTGATTTTTACATTTGGGCCGTTCTTAGAAATTTTTTTGAATATTCGAATTCTTAATATATTATTAGTCACTCTTTGCATTTCAAAATGGAATAAAAGAATATATGAAATGGATTTGTCCGTCTGTTTTTCTATTTGATGTCCATTCGTTAGCACGAAAACTCGCGTATATATATTCAGTGGCGGACCTACAGATATCGAGACCCAGGGCGAAAGTCTCCCTGATGCTCCCTTAATTAGAATGATCACCATACAAAATGTCAACACAAATATATACAATAATTAACATTTATTTAATCAAAATTAAATAATTAAAATAATTTGGAAAACAAAAAATGTTAAGACTAAAGAAAAAACAACTTACATCTAGCAAACAAACATATATTTTAAAAAGCTTATTAATCTATCAGTTTTGACGTTTTACTAAAATGTTTTTAACTTTTCTGTCAATTAAAAAAGCTAAAACTGTTTTTTGAGAGCATATTTATACGTAATCATCCTCTCAGAATACAAACTCCCTTTTTTTATATTCTTACATATATGTACTGTACATATACTTAAAACTTAAGGTTCTTCGGAGGCCCTCTTGATCAGAGATCCGGAGCGGTCTGCCACCTCCGCCCCCTTGGTACGCCCTGTATATATCATCTATAAAATTCACAAATGTTATTAAATCACACTAGAGAACCGAGCCTATTGAAAGTGAATGATATAGTTGCGATATTAAAGAAGTAACAAAAAAAATTTCACTAATTTTATACTGTAAATGATATTCTTCGTTATATAACACTAAAATGTATGTAGTTTACTTTATAAATTTACATATAGTCATGTAGTCATAAAATTGTGCACTTTTCAGAAAAAGTTTTGATATTTTTAATTGCTAATTTTTAAAACTTTCGATGGATTTTGTGAATTTATAATTTTATTTTTGACAAAATAATTAATTTATTAAAGTAAAAAAAAGTTTACTTAAAATTTTATTATTATAAGAAATAGTTTTTGGATGATTATAGTTTCCCAACTGCTAGAAATAAATTATTCATTATAAGTCTAAAAACAATTAATTACTTTTCCATACAAGCATATATTATAAAATTTATTTGTTTATTTATCATAAATTTTTAATTTTTTTTATTGAATCTAGAAATTAAAAAAATTAAATCATTTTCGATATTTGTAAATCATAGTTTACACAAAAATATATTTTAATATTTAATTATACAAGCAAAATATTAGTGGAATCGTATCATTTTTGTAAATATTTTATAATTTCTATCCTGTACAATAATTGTAGAGAAATAAAAAATGAAACTAACAACTGCATGTCATGTTGAAAAGACCAAAGAATTTCAATAAGAATCGGAAATTCTTGTTGAAATTACTTTTACGGATGTACAAATTTCATTATTTGCTGGCACTGTAATGCTTGTTTGCTCCTATATAAATCCACATCTTAATTTTATTTGAATGAACGATGATATCGATCTAGAACGGAGATGACAAACTTTTGGTAGAAAGGGCAATATCGTATCAATGAAATATAGCCTAGTGTCGCACTTATTATGTTATACATGTTTTTATTCTTTAATAATATAACTAAACAGAGAATACAACGTTGTTCCTGCCCTTTAGTAATTTGTCTGATTGGAAAGAGGCGTAAAACAAAATAGCAACAAAAAGAAACTCTCAAAATCTCACCTTTACATAATAACTGTCTGAGATGATATAATTCACTTAGAAAATTATGTAGCCAAAATAGAAACATCCTAAACTTTTTCTAAGTGGTGCATTTGTTAACTAAGATATCATAAAAGAGTGACATGTTAAATTAAACCAATTTTCTTACTTGTTAGTAGATCAGCTTTCATTGGCCGTTATATGAATCGTTGGTTTGAATAATGCCGGAGGTCTGAAAAAAGTGAAACATCGTTTTCAGAGAAGCTCGACAGGATCGAAATTCTTTTAAATCATATATTCAAATTATAATTTAATCATTTTAAATTTGAAACAACAATTAAAAGCATACCTGTTTAGGAAATTGCACAAATATTAAATATAAACTCCGTGAAATTACATAAAGTATTGAGTTGATTGACCGATAAAATAATTTTATTTGATTTTGAATGTATTTTGCAACCAATTTCTTATGCAATGACGTTTACACTGGTTAACGGTTAATCAAATCTATTTTTGTAAGAAATATGGCACTAATGACATCTACAGTTTACCATATAAATTATTATTTATTACTTTTTTAGAAATTACATAAACTATATTGCTGAGATATGGAACAGATTTGATATTTTTTGTATTCATTTTATTTATCGGTAAAATTTTTGACATTATAGTTATTAGTTACGAGGACCACATTAAGTAGTTCCGAAGGCCGCATGCGACCCGAATAAGGCAGATCGATTTAGATTTTGAAGTTCAGGGTATCTGTTATATTGATATGTTCTATAAATCTAACTCTGATAGAGAATCATTGTGATATTTTGGTCTTGGGAATAAATTTAACGTGTATAGCATCTCAGATGAATTTTTATCAGTAAATTTTTTATCCCAGCGATTCTCAACCAGTAGTACGCATATCACTAATGGTACGCTAGAGATAACTGGTGGTATATGTATAGTCTTGACTTCATATTTTATATACAAGATATATTTTTGTTGGTTATTGAAATTTTTAAATTTTTGTTTTGTTGGTACGCATACACGAAAAGGTGGCTGAATCGCTGTTTTACACTCTGAATCGATTAATCATCTGATTTCAGTGTATGGATCGACGATATCATTTTATCCTCACTGTTGACATTCCTCCTATACTTAAAATCACCGTTTATTATTACTTTTTGCTCGATTAAATAGGCCTTTTAAATTTTAACTGTTATTTTTTTATTCACTTTATAGAGAAACTGGCATAAACAAGTGTGAGTTATGGCAAGTTTCAGCGGATTATTTCAAATATTTTTATTGATATTTTTTATAATCAACCATAATTTCGACATTAATATAATTCGATATTTATATAGGATAATAATTTATTTTATCCAGCAATTATAACACACGTTAAAAAATAATCATCACCTATCAGCACAGATGTCGTGAAGCTCGACGTATTAAAATGATTTGTGCCTATAATAATACAGATATTAAAAATAATTTTTAAAGTACAGTATAAAAGTATAACTATTTCTATTTTGTGAACTTCTTATTTGACATGGTTCCAGATAGTAAATAATTTAATGGCTAAAGATTTATGTCAGATAAAATGAAAGAAGTTTTGAAAAACATTATTATTTCACTATCGATCATAAGTTGTGGCAAATAGGATGAACATTACAAACTGATTTACTTTTCTGTGATTTTTCTCAAAATTCGATAAGTGCATAAATAAAATATTTCAAACAGTAACTAGCAAAATCGAAATTCAAGACAAATTTAAAGAAATTCTTTTCGTCATTAATTTTAATTAAAACAAGTGAAAAATGAAACGTTGCATCTTTATCAATATAAATTTCCTTCGGATATATTTAAAATTAAAAAGTTATATTTCATTTTATTTTGAAATAGCAGATATAAATAAACATTTAATCATATAAAGTACATAAATATTGAAAATAATCCTTATCGAGTAAATATATTGATATATTAGAATCTTTAAACAATGTATATAAATTTATTAGCCTATATTTCTAACATAAAATTTATTTGCTAATATAAATCTACTATAACATAACTATCATAGCAGATTTATAACAGAAAATAAATTTTATATTAGAATTATATCAAATTTTCAATCGATCTTTATTTTTTTCAAATTGATGAAATAAGTAAGTCTACAATTTCAACCTTTAATTAAATACAATAATTAAATCCCGAAATTTTAAATTTCTTGCTTTAATCACTCATGAAATATTTTTGAACAGCTAGAAAAACAATCATCACCTTTACTTCAAAAACATTCTTAATAAAATATTTGTTAGAATGCACGATTTCAAAAGAGTTTACTTAAAACGTATTTTTATGAAGTTATTTCGTAATATTTCTTGATTCTTTGAGAAGATAACAAATTTTATGTCCTTGAACCTTTTTAAAAAATGTGTTAATAATTTACAATATCTAGGAAAATGCGTACCCCTTTTCTTCAAAACAATACAATATACAATACAAATTTATTGATTTACAGTGATCAATATATATTAAGCTAAAAGGAAATCTCTGGGATTAATAAATCCATTTTTCAGAACTTTCTTTTAAAAATAGATAATAAATTTTATGAAAATCGATGATAACTCGATCATATAAACTTTCTCATCGTTTGATTTTACACCTTTTTAAAAATTCAAAATTACCAATTTCGGGTTTATTGAAAAATATCGATATCGAGTACTGTAAATATATTCTTACACGAATATTATCCGATCTGAATGAAATTTATATATAATATATATTTTTTGGGATCCACTAGTGTAGTGATACTTAATTAGGAATTGTAACCTCTTGTGAGACAGCGAAAAAATATTCAAGGATCTGAGAAACAGTAAAGAACTAAAGGACTAGAATCGAAAAAGTGTATGAATATTAGATAGTCTGCAGTTAAGAAAACGTTAAGAATCACTGCTCTAGGGAACCAAACCTGTTGAAATGATCGATATTAGATCATATTTGACTGACGTTGTCTGTCGAAACGATATCTAGTAAATATTATTCAGTTTGGCGAAATCATGTAATCGCTGTAGATCAGTCAAATAACGAACGATTTTGATCCTTTTTAGCACACAATTCATATACTGTATATATTATTGGGATCCTATTAACGGGTCCAGATAATATGTATGAAATTCATTCAAAATCGGATAAATTTTCATGAAATAGATAGCTGTCGAGCCAAATATATCCATTATCAAACCTTTTTAACTGACTTGGTTCGCTAGAATATTCCAATAATGAACTGTATATGAATTTCCTTCAGATGGATATTTTCGCGAGATATTGCCTTAAAATATGTGAATTTTTTTATTGCGCCAGTAATATGATTAGATATCGATTATTTACAATAGGCTCTGTTCTCTAGTGTGATCCAATAATAAATGTATTTTATCCAAATCCATTAATATACACGCGAGATATGATGGTACACGGAAAGCAACCAATAAACCTAATATATATATATATATATACAATCATACCGCACCTTAGTCGTGAATTTGTTCCAAAACTCGCGACTTAAATCGAAAAACAGCACAAATCGAATAAGCTCTTTAAAAACAATCTAGACCCCCCTATAAAAAAACCCGTAACGTCGCTAATAACATTTCTAAGCTTCTAAATATAATTCTATAAGTTTCAATAACGAGCTCATATCCCGATTGGATGAATAGTCAAGATACTCTTGTATGCAGCGTAGAAAGTTGAACTTCGATATAAAGACGCAGCGTCTAGCAACATACAGGAAGTGACATCATCAGCATCGATATAACGACGTATTTACATCGCGTTTTACGCCTGTGAGACCCAGCCTTTAGTACACTTTTATTTTTTCCTATTAACAAAAAACCGACGTAAAGTCGAAACGACTTAAGTCGAAGTATGACTGTATATATCTATTTTCCATTTTGGAGTGAAAAGAGTAAAAAAAATGTAATAAATTAAAAAAAAGAAACATAAAATCATACAACACTAGAAAGCAAACAATTCTATTTGAAAAATGATTTCATAATTTTTTAAACCGAAAACTATTCACAATAGATTTAACAGTCTAAGTTCGCTCCAGAGTGTTATTGATTAAATACAAAACTGAAGATTGATCAACATTTAATCTATGTACTAAACGGCATCTTTACATTTCCATTTGTATCTATCAGATCGTTTATGACATTTTTCAAACGTGTCTCAGCTTGTCTAAACATGAATTTTTAAAGCTTTATAAATTCAACTATGTTGAAGCGGCCTTATTCTATGGAATATATACTTGATTAAATTAGAAAGTGATTTTTCTTTTATATCCTTTCAAAAGTTAATCCTATAAACGACATTATTTTTGGTATGATCTGATATTTATAATAACTATTTTTGTATAATGTTTCTGTTTACATAACACAAAATCCAAATATCTTGCAGAATTTTATACCTGAATTAGTATCAAATATTTGTCTCGAAACAATCCAAACAATTCTGATTCATTTTTGGTATTGTAAAATCACACCATTCTATCAAGAATCCGAAACAACGATTATCATTCGAATATGAGATTCAAGTAATAAAGTGACCATACGTCCTGGATTAGTCGGAACAATCCCGGTTTTTACTCTTTGTTCCGGCTTGAAAAAATGTTCCAAATTTGTCCTGGTTTTGAATAAAATGTTCCCGGATTGTCCCGTTTTTACTTATAAGTAAAAAACGGAATAATCCGGGACATATTTTCAAGTCAGGCCAATGAGTCAAAAACTGATTGTCCCGGCTAATCCAGGACGTCTCGGTAGATTTAATTTTAAAAATTAGCTTCTGAAGAATTCTGCTTCCCAACTTTTACTATACATAGAATATAGTCGCCCTAATATAACCAATGTGAATGAATCAATCTGAAAAAAAAATAATAAAAGTAATAGTAAAATATATTGCTTATGTTTCTTTATTTCTTCCTGCTTTCTTTTTGCAAACTTTTTAATAATTTACTTTTTTCTTTGTTTTCAAAAAAAATTGTTTTGGATTTTATCCAATCCCACACCATATACCCCTTACCCCCAAAATATCTAGAGCGTCTCGAGTTGAAGTTCAGAAAATCTGATCACTAGATTCAAGTCAAAATATTCTAAGATTGGTTGAAAGAAATGTAGATAGCAATTTTCTTGGTTCATTTTTGATTCGTTGGATGATAATGAATAAATATTTTGTTAGAGTACAGGTATTAATATTAAAATGCCGCTATCATAGAATTTTTAAGCATTTAATAAGATAAATATTATTTTTAAAGATTAGTTAATCTATTATTTGTTTTCTCTTGGATTTTTATTCGCATATTATAAAAGACTGAGTGGATTAAAAGAAAGTTACAAAGAAATCTAATAATATTTTATGCAGTGGCATACCAAGGGGACGGGGGCCTCCGAAGAACCTTAAGTTTCAAGTATATGTACCTATATGTAAGGTTCCCGCAACATACTGTATGTACTGTAGGTCAAAACGTCAGTCTGACATCATGAGAAGTTTTCCGTATTTCTCCAACAAGTGAAATTCCGCCGTCAGGAAATGACCGAAAACTTATTACATTGTTCGAAATATTAATTTCAGAATGTGGCACATGAGTAAGTAGCGCAGGGATCCAAGAAAGGAGAATTGATTCAGAAACACATATAAAGTAAAACAACATATATTTATTTAAAATAAACAGGAAATAAAGCATAATATTAACATAGTTCCTTGGAGAGAGCTATTTGACGCGAGAGATTATACCTGGGAGAGAGAGAGTAAAAGAAATATTCTTCAATCCTTCATTATTCTCAACGAATATTCTTTGTCTTCCTCCCCTAGTCCTCGTCGGACGTCCACCGACGGGACGGGACACAGAATCACCCTTCGCTACTACATTTTTCCCACCTGTTCAGAGTCTCCGAGCAGACTGACTTGCTTGTGTTAGTCTATCTCTGTCTCGGATGAAACTTATTAACCTTTTTTCCCGAAGAAAGATGACGTCTTAGATGTTTTCTTTTTCTTTTTTTGGGGGGTCTTTTGCGACAACTGCGTGTAAAACAACTCTTTGTTTGATATATATTTTCTATCGTATTATTCTTTCTTTATGTTGAGGAGAACAAGGTTCTCCGGGCCGAGTAGTACGATATTTTTATCGTTTATTTTCCTTTTTAAGGTGTCACTCCGTTCAAATTCCTTTTGTAATTTTCGATAAGGTGGGGCAGTGATACCTTGCATCCAACCCGAATTCTGGATCTCCACATATATAGGCCTATACTAGGAATAAAAAAAGGGACTTTGTATTCTAGGAGGATGATTACGTATAAATGAGCCGTGTTTATTTTTTGTTATTCAAATCATTTTAGCTATTTAATTTTGATTAAATAAATGTTAGTTATATATTCGTGTTGACATTTTGTATGATGACCATTCCAATTAGAGAGGCCTCTGGGAGACTTCTGCACCGGGCCTCGATAGCTGTAGATCCGCTACTGATTTTATGTAATCTGTAAGTTCATAAACATGATCTTGTGGTTTTTAGTTTTGGATTAAAATAGCTATCATTAAATTATATCTTTATCAAAAAATCAATTAAATTGATTACATACACACACAATATAATGATGTAATCTTACTGATCACTTTGTAAAGGTTGAATATCTAGAGGTATTAGCTGTGTTTCATAAAATAATTTGAAAGTTCTCTAGAATAATTTTTAGAGAACTTTCAAATCACAAGATTTTGAATCATTCATTCCCATATTATATTTCACGAATGTAAAAATATCTACGTTTTTAATGAAACACAAATGCAACAAAATATTGACACAATAAAATTGTTGTTTGAAAAATTTAAAAAATTAAAAGATAAAATAATTATCGAATCATGTAATTTATACACTATTTCAAATCTTTGATAATTGCAACTGATGTAATTTATAATTTTGAAATAATTAATTAACAATTTTTTGATGAAATGAAAACAAACAATTCTTTCCAATTCATAGAAATATTAAAAAAAATAATCCATAGGGAAAAAATTTAATCTAGGTACTGTCTATTAAAATTTCATGTACAATAATTCGTTAAATGATTAGATAGAGAGACAAGAGATTTTTGATAATCTGTAAAAATTACAGTTCTTTTTATCTTTCCGAGTGAATCGTTTCTTGGAAAGAATTTCGAGTGTACACAGATATTAACGTTTAATAGTTAAAGAATTCGATACTTTAACTATTAAACGTTAAAGTATCTTTAATAGAATTTAATAGTTAAAGAATTCGATACTTCTGATCATTTTCTTATACATTTTACCTTTATGGCAAGTAATATGCCATAAAAGTAAAGTGTATAATAAGAAAATGATCAGAAGTATCGAATTCTTTAACTATCATATTTAAACTTTTGATTAAAAATCATCATTTATTTAAAAATTTAATTTATATTAAAAATAATTTTGAAATAAATTATTATTTTTTTCAATATCAAATTTTTGCAGAGACTTGTTTATAGCTAACAATATTAGAAGAATATTGCTAACTGAATAATAACTGAATATTTTTAACTGTTATAATTTATATTATAAATAACTGGCTAAATATGAGTGTGAAAGATAAATATATATATATATCTAAGTGTATATATTAATTAATAAATTTTATTCCTCTCTTGAGATCTGTTTCAGAGTGTATTTTCTGTAAGATTCTGGTAGAGAATGAATGTTATCAACGTTCAGTAATGTTTGATAATTTTTTTTATTATATATTTCAAATATTTTTATTAATAAATTAAAATTTATATTATTTAAGCTTATATATATTAAACTAAATTGATTTTTGCTGAATTTTTAGTTATTTATTGTTTATCTAAAATGTTTTATTTATAAATTGTTAATATTTGTACATTAGACCCTATATTATTTTTATTTTATTTTCTAATTAACAATTAAATTATATGAAAAATAATATTTATAATAATTAATTTTTATTATCCATTTAAATTTTGGTATATAAATTTTATCTTATTCTAGATATTTATTGTCTTTAAATCCAATGAAGTAATTTAAAAAAAATTAATTGTTTAACTATATAAAAATGTCGAGAAATTATTTTGCAATAATTATTTACAATATTTGTTTCTTTAAAATATTTGTCGTTCTACTTTTCTTGATATTCGAGATCTTTTTAACTCTCTAATCATAAAATTTATCATTTCCTTTTACAAATTTTTCAGACCGAATTTTCTCCTGATCTCATTCTTTAAAATAGTCATTTTTAATCCCAAAAATCATCTTGTTTTTCTATCAAGTGTAAACGGTTTCATCGCGATTTCCGTCTTGATACAGTTCATTAAATTTTGATCTTTATCCTTATATATTTATAAATATTTATCTTTTATTACGATTATAATAAACATTATTCAGTAAACAATTTCTAATTTTTACAGGATTTCAGCTTAAAATAAAATATTCATAACGTTGACGCAATTTTCTGTTTTAATAAAACTTGCTGAAAGTTTTAAAATTATATATAATATATAAAATGTCATTCTGTAATGGCATTATATTATAAACAACGGTAAAATTGCACATTAAAATGTTTATCTCGACGTTAATGGCGTTATTTTCTAGTAATACCTTGACAACTCCTCTTTATACACACCAGAAAATATTTAAAGTTATTACACGACAGATATTATTCGTATAAGTTTTCTACTAACAAAATAATTTTATTTTGATAATTACCGATGTAAAAACTGTTTTAAATCAGCCGAATGATGAATGAAAATATTGTAATTCATTCAAAACGAAAAAAAAATTCTGAGAAGATGATAAGACAATTTTTGTTAGCAGCTGAATAAATAATTCTGCCAACTTTTTACTTCCTAGAAGTTGATGATGATCAATGAACGAGAATGACTTGAAATATGCTATTAATAAAATATGATATGAGAATTTTTCAGAGGTCAAGGTGAAGACCGTTTTGACAAAAGGGTGGAGGGAATAAGTCGTGATACTGTTTTATCTTGATACAGAATGACTCAGGAAATTTTAACTCTCACGTTTAGGGAAAATACTAAATATTTTTTGTTCTGGAATCCATATTTTCTCTTATGAGAAATGTTTATGATTTTTTTTGGAATTTTGATCTGAAGAATTCTTAATGCGTTTTTGTCGTTAAATTTAAGTTTTTCCATTTTATTCTATTTATTTTTTTGCAAATAATAAGTTTAGTATCTAAATAAATTATAATAGTAACCACTTTAATCAAAATGATTCATCTAACTGTCAATGAAAGTTAATTACGAATGCAAATTACATTTAAATATGCATAATTTAAAATTATGTTAAATCATTGTTACAAGAAGAGATTATAATCAGCTTCTATTAAGACAACTGACTTAATCTTGACGATAATTTTTTTCTCCAGAAAATGTTTAAGTTTTATTATAAAAATATATATATATATAATTGTGTTTAATTAAATGTTTATTTTAATATTTATTAAATTAATAATTCTAAGAAATATTCTTACGACAAAATGAATTTCAGCATTTTCCCACAATAAATTTATATTAAACGATTTTATTTAAAAGATAAATTGTTTAAGAATAATTATAAATGTCTACATTGCTAATAAAAAAAACTTATAATAAAGATATTTATTTATTAAATGCACATTGTTGACATAAATATGTCACATGTTAATAAAAATAAGATTTAAAAGTAAATTTATTACTGTTAGGTCAACCTTGTTTATTTTGCATGCAGGTATAACTCTCTTAAAATTCTACACAGAAGTGCGATGCAAACTTGTATTTTGCAATAATATTAGACGAAATAATGTATAAGTTATTGGCAATGTTTAAAATGTACGCAAAATGCATTGTAATTAGTTTTTTTCATAATTAATCTCAAATGTTTGTCTTTATTTTCTTCGAAAACTAACGGTAATTTTATATAAAGATTCACAAAGAGTTTTCCTGGAAGAAAATAATAATATTATTTCTTTTATAGAAAGTTTTAAATAAATTATATTTGTGTGTAAAAAGTTTCATCTTATCGATATGCTATTTTTTTATTGTTAAAATGCCTATTTAGATTAAATTCTAGAAAGCTACTGTACATATATAAAGCAGCTTTCTAGCATTATTGATCTGTATGAAATTTAAGTTGCTTCTTAAAAAATAGAATATTTGAAGTTGATGAATATAAATTTTATGAACTCCAAGTTTAGAAGGTTATTAAATCACGTATAAAATATTTTTTAAGTACTGCAATTTTTCATTAAATAATAAGACAATGAACCTTTAATATCTGTAAGATAGAATGCATAACTTTTGGCAACCAGATCATTTTTTTGAAAATGATCTGGTTGCCAAAAGTTATGCAATCAGCATCACAAACATTTAATATTGTAGTTCATTATATGAAATTCTTTAATTCTTAATTCATAAATAATAATCTTTATATTTGTTTCTAATTTTTTCTTTTTTTAAAATAAATAAAAATTAAATGTACAAATAGAAATTTAATTTTTCTATTTTATGTTTACAGGAAAATGTTCCATTATATCAAAATCTATAATCGATTTTTGGGTTTTCCTGTAATTTTAATAAATCTTTATTGAAGAGAAAGTACATCATTTACTTCCGACAGCAATTTTCCTAACTCTGCGATGTTATTTTTATTAAAAAAAAAGTATAATATATCAACTTATTTATAATTTTGCTTGTAGATCGGTTTAATTTTATTTATTTTTATCTATAATTTAATCAGAATTGATCATTAAAACGTGAACGCGATTTTTAATTCTATAATATTTTTTAGATTGTTATTCATAGTCATCATTATGCGATGTTAAAATAGCAATTAAATATTAATTATATATTGATGCAAATAATTTTATTAAATTAAAATTAGTAAAAAATTTTAATAAAATTCTTTCATTTTAATATTAAATTAACGAGTAAAAATCAATTAATTTTAACAAAAATTATAGAAAAAAAGTAATGGCACCATCAGAAAATTCAATAACACGAATTTGGATTGTAGTGGAACTAAGCAATCGATCTAGATGCCAAGCTATTTCCAGAGATGAAATGTCGTCTATAGAATGTCAGGAACTTCATAAAATACCTCAAACAACTTTAATAAACCTTTCTTGTTTTCGACAGCAACTAAATTAAACTTCGATCGATAGCGGACTTTCATATCAATTTATTTTTCTAACATGTGGCGACAATAATGTTAAGTAATTTAATACTTTAGCGAAAATATGACTTAATGTATAAGGTAATAAATAATGCAGAGGATATATTACAGCAATAATAAATTCACATAAACATGTTATAGCTATTTTATTTTAAAAATATATGTATTATTAAGGAATATATCTTTCAGTATTCCTTTAGTAAATTTATAAAGTTTCAATATTGTCTTCTTAATCTTTAGATAGATAGTAACTGAATTATATATTATAAAGATTTTATAAAATTCATTAAAATATTAAACATTCATACACTTCCACTGGGTTAAAGAATTATAAGTGGCTTTCTCATTGATATATTTGAAGCATTTTAGAACAGTGTTTAAAAAGTTTGAATATAAAATATGTGATTGCTATACGAATATATCAACTATGTTTCATTAATTGTATTAAAATAGTTTATTAACTTATGAAGTACTGTACCATCAAATCACAAGATATAATCATAGTACTTTTTAGTTTTAACCTACAGTGAAAGAGTAAAGTATCTGAAAAATCACCAATTGGTTTCTGGTTTCATTTGACTTACTAGATAAAAAATAATAATTCTCCTTACATATGAAGTAAAATAAAGAATGAATGGATAGATAATGCATATATTTATATCCAAATTCTTCATAATCATCTGACTTGTGATGCTAGATTAAGTATTTTTATTAATTGAGATTTATACATTAGACTAATCTTTTATCATCATATATCTTGAGATCACATAATACAGTAAAACTTTGGTCTAACGTTCGTCGATCTAACGTTTTCCTCGATCTAACATTATTTTTCTCCGGTTCCGGCAAAAAAAATAGGAGAAAATAACATTAAAATGTTTCAATCTAACGTTTTCCTTAATCTAACGTTTTTTTCCGCCATCCCCTTGGAAAACGTTAGATCGAAGTTTTACTGTATATTATATGTATAAGGCTTATAATAATTATATGTAAGAATATAATTATTAAATGTTATCTATAGCTAATTAAAATTGTTTTCTTTTATTTAATGAAACTTAGTTATGCTTTTATCGTTATCTTTAATTACAACTTATTATTATTTTTTAGATGCTTTTTCTTTCCGGAAGAAATTTATGAAGTGAATTTAATTTTATAAATTTCAACTCCTCCTTCAGTTTATAATAATGAATGCTAAAATTTAAGAGAAGTCAATAATTGAGACTAATATAGGTATCTCTCCTATAACACGGCTTCTTACAACACGGTTTCGCTCTAACACGATTTGAAAATTGCGGAAACAATCATATTACACGATAGTTCTATAACACTGTTTTTATTTAACACATTTAGAAAATTACGTTTACTCTCCTACAACACAACATTTTCATTAATTCTTGTAAATCCATCCTATAGACAGACAAACACACATAAAATGCAATCATTGAGAAATACTTTGCTCAAATTAATCATAAATGCAATTTCGCTAGTTTACCATGAGAGAGACGATATGCAGTCTATTTTCTATTTCGATTTGATATTGAATTAACTTTGTAATTGAATTAATCATTGTCGAACATTGAGTATTTTGTGTTCCAAACGTTCACTTCTTGGATAAAAAGTAAGTTTTTTATTCTTTCAATAGACGAATGTGTGTGAAATAGAAAAATATATTTTTATTCATAAATTTTTTTTGGATATGAATTAAGGAACGATTGTTTTGTAGTGGGTTGTAGTGGATTAGATTACAGATTTTGTAAAAAGAGTAGAAGATACTCAAACTTTAAATGCAGAAAGTGAAGTTGATATTATTAAAAAGAAAAAAAACATTCTCACTTTTAATAAACAGTGGTAAGATAGATAAAATTATTATATGACTATTATATAGATTGTATGCTTTTTTCCTTTTATTTTATGCATATATTTTTAGGGCCATATGTATATATATATATATATTTTTTCTTTATGTTTGGTGCTATTAATATTTTTAATAAAAATTAAGTTTCTTATGTGGAATTAAAGAAAGTAAGTTTGAAATGTAACTCTCCTTTTTGTATTAGCTCCATGTCTCATATAACATGGTTTCACACAAACACGATGTTTTTAGGAACCTATCTACCGTGTTATACGAGGAATATCTGTATAAGATATGATTTTGCTTTTAGCTTTAGATAGAGAACCATTTACAAAACTATTTCAATAAAATTCATTTTTTTTACTTAAAACAAATTTATGATAAACAATTTGATTATGTGTCTTATATTTTTGATTTAGTTAAAACAAACATATACTATATCAAAGCATTAAAGATGCTCTCCTTTCGATCCTTTTTATCTTTTGATTTTATATAATTTTTTAGAATTATCATCCAAACAAAATTTAGAGATTGAAATGCGCAATTTCATTATTTATTATGAAATATTAATTATTAAATATCAAATTGGACAATAAACAATTATATTTAAATTAAATGTATAAATTTTATTTTCATTCTTAAATTAGTTACCAATACATTTAATATTTAAATACTTAGTCATTCTTAAAAATAACTTTAAAAATGACATTTAATTAAATAGTAAAAAAATAACAATTACAAATAAAATTATTTTAATATTTATTCAAAAAAAAAAAATTATTGTTTCTTTCAACTGTATTAATGATATATTTAAATAATCAAGCCATGTTTCTATAATTAATTAGTATGCATTAATTGATAAATAATTTATAAATGCTCACAATAGATAATGATATTGTTCAGATTATATTCTATTGTTTATAAAAAGCTTACGTAACTAAATATATAAAAGACTGACATGTAATTGTGTAAATATACATGTCATAAAGACATTTATAGTATTAAATTTTTATATTATTCAAGTTGCATATGTGTAATCTTGAATATTGTACTTACCTAGTTAGTAGACTTTCCAAAAGAATATCGAATATTTATATTGTTCTGAAACAAGAGTTTTATTAAAATATAGTTTTTTATCATCAGTGAAGCAGTTCTGAAAAGAATTCGCCTACTTTAGGAGCATGTTCATTATTTTGGAATGATTAAAGAAACAGGATAAAAAAAATGTCATCAGAATCATCTTCAACAGCACAATTCTATATTGAATGTCGTAAAATAATCTATAAAATAGTTTTATAGATTATTTTACTACACTCAATATAGAACCTTTTAATTTTGAACGTCTACTATATTTAAACGGGCGAAGATGCAGGATTGATTAATCTTTTATAAAAGTAGACTTTGATATGAAAATAAAATACGTAATTAAATTTTTTTCCATAATAATTTAAAAACTATTATGGAAAAAATGTTGAGGATCGATTTTATTGATGATCAAAGATAAATTTTTTAGTTTCAACCGTTTAAAATGAATAACTAAAGCTAGAGAATTAACTTTGATGGGAGAACATCTCTACAAATTTCAGGAAAAATTTATTAATTAGTTCAAAGTAATTGGGAACATAGCCGTACGAATAGGCAGCATAGTGATTTTATAAACCTTACTTTCCTTCTGAAAGTAAGCTTAAAAAATCACTGAATATAGTATCATTTATGGTGGCAAATAGTTGCCACCATATCAACTTTTTAAAACTTCTAACTGGCGCCATTTTGTAATGGAATCAAATAGGAACTTGAATATTAATAGACATATAGCTTGTGTAATACGGAACAATCTCATAAAATTTAAATATTCTGTGATGTTCTTTCTTATTACATTTTATAGATGAATTGATATAGACATAACATGATTTAAAAATATGTTTTATATAAGATTTTAAATATTATTTCTAATGAGTAGACTGTATTATTGTAGTATTATTCATGTCCATCAAATAGTTTCGACGAAATCAGTTTTTAAAATTTAGAAAAGCCGCCATTTTGAAATACGATTACATAGGAATCTCAAAATTAGAACTGTAATTATGGATAGCATCTTGAATGTTAAGGAATGATTCAAAATTTGAATATTTTGCTCTGTAATTCTTAGAGATTTTGCAGACATAATACAATAAATAAACAAAAAAATACAGTACAGATAATCCTCACTTAACGACTTATTTGTTTAACGATTGCTCGAACGATTTTTTAACAGAAAATTTGGTTTTCGCCCATATGCGACTTCTATTGCATGTAATTCTCCGCACTCATTGTTCGAAAAATCTGAAGAATGAAAAATACTTTGTGCATAATTAAGATATAAATATCTTTACAGCTATCAGAACTTAAATGAATAACTTGTTCTAAATATATACGAACAAATTATTCGCTAACCAACTAGTTCGTTCTACGACCAAGTCGAGAGAACGGAACTCAGTCGTTAAGTGAGGAATATCTATATTAATACTTTTTCCCACAATAAAAGGTAAAAATTATACAATTTTTAATAATGAAATTTTTGTAACAAAGACTGCTTTGAGATATTTTTGATTTTTGCAGTTTGATTATTCTGTAGAAATTGAATACACCTTTATTAATGCAATAAAAATTCAACTTAATTTTCTATGATTGCACATATTATATCATTCAATCTAAGAAAATACCAGTTAAAAAATGTATTCTATGTCAATTTCCATTTAATAATACTCCATCCCAATTTCCAAATATTTAAAGCAGTTCTTAGAAAAAAAAATTTAGACTTTGATCTCATTCACAGCATGTCATAAAACTAAGAAAGCTTCAATGACTAAGTATATTATCTTTAAATGTCCATTAGTCAGTAATGAATCATTATCTGTGATTATTCTCTCTCTCTTACCATGCCATAACTTCAGAACTAATTTAAGACTTTGTTAGCACCTCCTGAAAATCAATACTTGCTGCAATTCAATGTAATAAAACTGTAGGAGCTTCTCTCCTGATTATTAAATCTTAGAATATAGGCTAAAAAGGAATTTTATAGCCAAAGTAAAATTATTAAACAAAATTAATTAATTTCGTAATTTATTTATTATGTATCCTTTTAATATATATATATTTTTTGTTATATGCGTGAGTTATAACATGATTTTGGTAACTGTTATAAAATATTTATATATAATTAGTTAATACAGATTTTATATGTATATTTTTTTCATTGATTCTGTTTTGCAACTTTAAATTACTACAGAATCGTCATAAATTACCAAATTATCAAACAATTTAAAAGAAAAATGATGTATCATATTATTTTTTTAATCTTAAAAATATATTTTCTCAATTTTTTTAGTTAAAAATATTATTAAAAGTTTCCTAATTCCTTTCTAAATTAATGAATATAATTTTTTGTATAAGAAATTTATTAAGTTATATCATAATTCGTAATAACGAAAACTTATTTTTGAGAACGAACATTTTATTTTCAACATTTTCCTTATGAGAAGTTATTTGTGATATAATTTGGTTTTCAAAAATCATAAAATTGCTTTTCTCTTGATTTTTTTGTTTAAAACATTTCTCACATTACATTAATTTTGTCGCATACAGTAAAATTATTTGAAAACAGGTTTTATTTAAGGTGAAGGTAGTAAACACGCTCCAGTTTGACCTTCGAAGTACAAAAAAATATCTAGTATATCTAGAACAATTTTCTATTTTATGAGTCGAAGCAGAAAGACTATATGACTTTCACTAGAAAATTGTCTGTTAGTTATATTAAGACAAAATAAATAAAATATTTGTTTTGTCTTAACATAAAAATGATTTTAATTATTTGATGTAAGGTATGCTGATTATGTATTCTAATCACAATGCATTTCTTAATTTTTTTTTATCATAACGATATAAATCTTTCAAAAAGAGCATAAAATATTTTTGTATAGATTTTTAAAATATAGAAATGCAATATTAATCTTTCAGGATTGCAGAAAAATAAAGAAAAATTGCTTGAATGGCATTGTTATCCAAAATTAGCCATTAGAAACCAGACATTTTTAGGTAAATCAAAAACAAAAACGCAATATTTTGGATAGAATCTGCAAGACATTTTATATATATATAATTAAATCACATTTGTATTTTTTTCTTTTAAATAACAAAATGTTGAAAGAAGAAGACATTTTGAAATTTTATTCGTTTTATTACTTACTTGTTAGTTATACGAGTGTTGTTAATACAGTACTGTGTTTTATTATTACTGTAATAATATTATCTTTTGTGAGTCAACATGTGACAAAACTATTGTTCAATACAAAACCAAACAAATGATTTTGCGGAAAACATGAATAAATTATTGTGTAAGGAAGAGAATTGTATGATATCAACGTCTGAGAATTTTTCTATTATATCTTTACTACATTATTAAAATGTTTAATTTTAATAATTGCAAAATTAAGTTTTTGCATATTATTATTATTACTGTAAAAGTGAACATTTTAAATTCATTTTAAATTTACATTGGATGACATTAATCAAGCAGAAACAAAACAATTCTAAAAAGATATGCAACGATGCTAAAAAAAATTTATATTATTATTCATGCGAGTAGATGAAAATAAAAATAATATATGACGATTGTGATATGTCGAGCAGTCACCTCAGTGCAAAGTGATTGTTTTATATTAGATTCTATAACTCCTGCCTGATTTAATATCTAGATCAATACAATATGAAACGAATATTTTTTTTCTTTCTTTTTTACTCATTTTTTATATATTTTATAAGTCAAATTTTTCAATTTACGTTGTAGAAAAATGTTTGAATATAATACACATCGCACAAAATGGTTCATTATGAGAGAATCATAAAATATCTCTGAGTAATAATCATTGAATTAAATCCAATTAATAAATATCTAAATGGAAGAGTTTTTGAATTACTTTAATGATATTAATTTTCAGCAATGTTTTCTCTTTATTGCTTGCATACATTATATAATGTTTTTATTGCAAATAATAAAGAAAAACAAAAAACTACTCGACCACTAAAAGTATCAATACTTTGGATTATCTATCAAGCGAGACTAAATTAACTACTGTTAAATTTTGCAGAATTTTTAAGTAAAATGAAACAAATTGAGAGTATCTAGACCAGTTCGGTAAAATAGCTATTGGTCTAAAATCAGAGGAAATTAAGTAGAGTTTAACCAAATTTTTACTTATATTTTACACTAAACGGTCTATAAACCTTTATAGGATTGTTGCATATCACTCTGTTTATATATTTTTAATTGCACACTAACAAAACAAATTCTTAAAAACGAAATATCTATTTTTAATATATTTTCTGTTTTAAATATTCTATATATATAAATTTTTATTTATGAAGTAACAAAAATTGAAAAAATACTAAAATTTAAGGAGATTATTTTTTACAAGTTGTAAGGAAATGATTTAAAAAAGTATCAGTCCAAAAAGTATTCTAAAATATTGGAAAATTAAATATTTTAATTGTGTATTATCTTAATATGATTAAATTAAATATTATTTAAAATATGATTAAAAATATTACTATATATTGATGTATGAAATATCTTAAAATGTAATCATTTTGAAAGCTAAAGAATATATATATATTTTAATATACTGTATATAAAATAAATATAAGCTATATATGTAATTTGTTTATATAAAATAATCTAAAACTTTTTATGAAATTTAATACATTATTTGTAGCAAGAATTTTTGAAAGAATTAATTTTTAAATAATTGACAATCATTGTGTCTGTTTTCTTTCTACGAATAAAGTTTCATGCGTAAAGTTTGATTTTTTAAAGCTATTTCTTTCCTTATAATAAGGAAAGTAGAATTTAAAAGATGGCTGTGTTGTCTGTAAAATGTGTGAACTACAATAATTGTTAGATTTTCATGAAATTCGCCATTAATTAAATATGATTTTGATGCTGTGACTTTTAACTCTAGTAACCATTTAAAAATACTGTATCTTTTAAACTTCTTAGTATTTTTTGAACTATTTGATGGGTTTTTTTAATGAAATTTAGTAGGAAGGTGTTTTGATGACACATCATTTAATATTTTATCCACTTAAAAATGGTAAATGTTCAAATTAGATAAGTTTTAATAAAATTTAATAGCTATACCGTTGAATATGACTTTAAGGACGCACTTTTTTATCTTGTAAATTTTAATCACTCCAAAACAGTGAACATATACGGATAGAAGATGATTAGTTCTTTCCAGAATTGCTTGTCATCTTCTGGTTCTTATTCTTATAGCAATAAGTCTTGCATATCGTTCAAGTATTATTATAATGCTTCGATTACTTTCCACTCTACTTGAATTCTTTTTATCATCATTAATCAGCAATTTTTTTGTTTATTAGTGTTTTTTTTTTCATTTATATGTCTTGTTATGTTTTGTTTTTCAACATTGTTTTATGAAATGTTATAATAAAAACAAATGCATTTAATATACAAGTTTAAGCATTCAGTATTATTTGCAACTAATGTTCCGCATTATCATTTTAATGCCATTTTGTTTTAAACATCTTGAATATTCAATTTTTGAGTTGTACCTTATTGAATTTTATTTTTCTTTGAGGAAATAAATTACAAACTACAAGGAAATAATATTTTTACGGTCCATTAGTTAGTTCGAGATAAAGTAAAGTATACATGAAGAAAGATTATTATTATTATTATTTGTCATGATTTTATTTATTCGAATTTTTTCGGAGAAATATTCAGTATCAAATAACCGCAATATAATAATTTTTTTAAACATTTTGAAATGAGTATTAAAGTGATAACAGGGAATTATTTTAATATTAGTCATCAGAATTTTTAATCGTTAAATGTCGATTAAAATGAGTTTAAATCAAAAGTGTAATTTTTGTGATCGAATTTAAATTGATGTAGATTAATTAAGTAAACTATAAAGAAGATTTAAAAAGAGAAAATTATTTTTCTCTCTCTTTAAATCTTATTCATAGACTTTTATGTAACTATTCTCTATATATGTCATAATAAACTTTATAGTATTGACAATTATCATATATTTATGTCTAAATAATGATTAATAATAAAAATATTTTAGGCGATTGATTATCATTCAATTCGCTCACAAAAATGAGATTTTTCACATTTCTGGCTTAGTTTCTGAAGCGAGAAACGTCAAAAAAATTTCAAGTTTACTTAACAAAAATAAAGTATAGTCTAATTAATCAAGTGCCAAAAATTCTAATAATATTCAGTTTACAGTAAGATATTGTTATAATATAAAAAGATTTTATTTTATTTTTTATAAGATAATTAAAGTTTAAAAACATTTTTATAAAAACATAACTATATTAATAAAAAATATTGCATGTATAGAAATTATTATTCAAAAAATTATAAACCTATATTAAATTTTAGAATGATTATTAACAGAATGTTAATATTAGTGTAATATTAACATATTAATTATGAGGTAGGCCTATATTTAATATAATTAATTTTATAGTGTTTAATAACTAATCAGTGAGCTTTAATTTTTCATTGTATGATCTAGGTAAAATATTCTTTAAAAGTTAGAGATTGTGTTTTGATTTACAAATTTGATTTAATGTAAATACTGAATATTTTAAAATCTAAACATTCTAAAATTTAGATAAATAATTAAATAAATATAAATATAGAAATATTTATTCTGTTTTCGGCATTTTAAATTAATAAATATAATGTTTTTGTCATTTAAAAATTATTTTGATTTAAGTCGTATTATTAGAACCTCACTCCATTGATGTTTTTTCATTGCAACTACCTAAATTAAAGATTAAACGAAAGGAATTTTTTTTATGCGATAATGCATATAATTTGTGTTTCACAACCTGCATAATAGTTATTATCTTCGCGTAAAACATCCAGAATTTTTTTCCTTACAATTTTTATTAAAATTATAGGTGTATTTGCCGATATTAAAAAATATCATTCTTTCTTAATCATTCCATTTAGTCACGTCTCAGTTTCTATATCAAAATCTTTTGATTCTATGTGATTCTTCATATCTGATTTTTTAATGTAAGTTCTTTTTTTTGACAGTTAAATCAGCTCTAGTTTTATAATTTTGAATGCATTTTATTTTTAATTTTTAATATAAATAAATGGAATTTAGATTTATAAAAAAATTAATAAATTTAAAGTACAATTTTAATAGAATTTTATAAAATTCTGTTAAAATCATTCTGATAACATTCATTTTTTTCTTCTGTATAAGTTATTCTAAAAAAAGGAATAGAAGAAATTTGTAATTCAATGAAATTATTAGGTTCCACATATTTTTATAATTAGTGTTTTTCCAAATAAAAATTGCTGATGATGTCTGATATATATTTAATTGAATATGTATTGAATATATACAGTTCTGTATAAATTATTTATTATTTATGCCCTTTGTATTAAATGCTATATTGTATTAATATATATAATACTGTATCGTTGTATATAGTACTATACCTTATTACTGTTAAATAAAAATAAAAAATAATAGATAATAATAATTTATATATTTAGGCCAATATAAATTTATCTGTAGATTAAGAAAAAAAATTATTTTAATCACCAAATTTCAAAGAAGAAAAAAATTATATATATTGTACAGTTCTGTATATAATTTAAAGATACACTAATCAATCATAATTATAATAATGAGATGAATTATAAAGGAATAATTATGACTTATAGAAAAATTTAAAGGCAGGAAAAAAATTATTTTTACAATTTAAAAATATAAAACTGTAATTTATTATTTTTTAATAATCTGATATATATTTCCAAATTTTTAAATTTAATCTAAAATATAGATCACTTAAGTAATATATATTTTTCTCTGCGAGATTCACTTTTCAGAGTTAAAATTGTTTTGTTTTGAATTTTGATTCTTTTAAGGACTCTTGTTAACGCATTCAGTGAGTATTGAAACATGCCAAATACTGAAATACCGTAGAATCGATATGCATTACTTATAAATCCTAACGTTTATTTATTATTTTTTTTTTAAATTCTACTAAGTGATCATTTATATATGAAGACGAATTTTTAAATTTATCTGCAGATATTAGCTCAAAAGCCATATTAAAGATTTCAGGGATCCGGATTGCTTATCATTATATAGACCAGTGATCTTCAAAATTGATGTGTGCATCCATAAGAGTGTATAAGAAATTTTCGGGAGTGCGAGCTTTTTGTTTGTCATAATACATGTCTGTTGTATAGAGTACATGCTGTTTTTCTTTAATAATAAATGGATGTTCGATTAAAATGTTTAGAGGAATGATATTAAAAAACCATTCAAAATCTGATACATTACAAAATAATTTTGTAATATTATTAATGCAAATTTAATTACGTATTTAATAGTGTAATAGTAAAAACTGTTTATATATATTTCTCAATTCGATATTAAACAAAACTCGTCATTTAGGAAGTCATTAAAATAATAAATTTGTTTTTCATTCGCTGACGAAAGCTGCCACAATCTGGATTTTCAGTACAAGGAAACTTGGGAAAGTTCTGGGAAATTTCGATGTTTAAAGAAATTATTATTATAATTATTGCTACAGTATTACACTAATGATTATATTTTATTTAACTTAAAAATAGCAATAATAAAATTTGAAAAAAATGAATGGTATATTTTTAAACACGTTGATATTTTTCTCATTATATATGCATGTACAGTATTATTAATTTCGTTCAACACAATACTGGATCTATTTTTCTAACCTGTTTCCATAATTGACTTGAGTAGTTGTCACGTTGATAAAAGAGCTGTTTTGTACGCGAGATATTATGATACGTAGTTTATTTATTATTCCAACTGAAGTTAAAATCATATAATTTACTTTAAGTTCAAAATAAAATGTCATTCATCAACATCTTGCATTTAATTGTCACAATTCAAAAACACAACTTTTGCATTATTTTTAATCCAAAGTTTGTTTGTTCAAATAAATTCTTTAAGAATATTAAAAGGAGTTTTATATAAATCTGTAGAAAATTAAGAGTGGTCAAGTTACAGTTTATCTTAATTTCTAACTTTGAGTTTTCTTTATTTTGAAACCGTGTCGAGCCTCATTATCTCAGTTAATGAAGGACTGTATGAAAAGGTAGGTGCCAACTGGCACATCACAATTGAATAAATTATCGAATAACTATTAATGACTGAATTAATTATCACTGACTTATAAATTTGCCAGTTCGAAATTAAAAAAATAACCTATATTAATGGATGTGAAGATATTACATCTTACTTGTTAGTCATTTGCTTTAATAATTATGTAGGAGTTGTTACAGGAATTTAACAGTTGACCTTAAAGATTATTCAACCTTACTTAATTTTCGGAACTTAAATATTTAAAAAAAAGACTCGTAAAGCGTTCGAAAACAGGATATTTTGTAATTGTCAATAATACGCCCCTAATACCATTCGTACTACTACTAAAGGTTACAACTGTTATGTAAGTCGTTGACTTAGAACTAACAACTAGATTTGATGTGGATTTTAAAAGTTATGTGTTACCAGGAATTATTTTATTAGACAAAAATAACCCAACTTAATGATATTTCCATGTTCAAAAATTTTATTAATACCTTTTAACTTATTTTTAGTTTCTTTTGCGGAAGTTTAAAGTCGCTGTGTCATGCTGACAAATTTGGAATATACATAACATTAACACGTTTTGTACAGATGTTTATTGTTAATAAATTACTTAAAATTATATTAATTTTGATTATATAATTAGTATAATCATGTTCTAATTGTGTTTCAATTAGATGAACTAACATGCCAAATATTAAAATATTGCTAAAATACTATATAACCCAAATTATATTTTAGGAAATTTTAAATTTTATTGAATCTTTGAAACATTATATAGAATAATTAAAAATTTGCATCAAATTAAATTGAACGATATACACTTCCGTAAAATAAAAATTTTATCTACAAAATCACTTTTGAGAAAATTATATTTTTTAATGTGACGTACAAATGATTTTATCAATTTTTAAGAGATTAAATTTATTAAGTTTTAAAAGATAAGATAATATACCAAATTTTTCCATTACTTCACATGGAATTTTGCCAATTTGCATAGTGTTTATAAAGAGTCAATAAGTTCAGTAACACTTTTTATTCTCAGTTGAAATATTTTTATAAAGAAAACAAGTTATTCTTAGTGATAATGATTACTGTATAGTCTAATAGTGATTGCTGTGCAGCAATAATTTTTAATTAGTTGAGTAGTAGATAATACACTATACTTATTAAAACTGTACATAAAACAGATTTAGCGCAATGCAAACAATGCATTAAAATTTTTTAAAATAAAAATATATAAATTACTTTTGGTGATGAGATATATATATTAAAAATTTCAAGATTTATATTAAAAAAAATTATGTACAGCCTGTTTTAAAATTTTTAATTTTCTTCAAAAAATCGAGTAATAATCTATAGAACCATAAATAATAAAATTGTTAAATAAATTTCCATTACAAATAAAAATCATATTAATCATTAAAAATTATAATGAATAGTATAACATGATATTTTATTTTTTATGTTAAAAATTTTAATATATAAATAAATAATATTGCTTCCAAGAATATAATAATAATAAAATTATGTTTTCCACAATCTAATTTATATGTGGTAAATTTTATAGATATTAATAGATCAATAAAGAGGAATTTTTCGTCTTTTTTTTCTGGATTTTCCATTAAAATGATCAGATTTTATAAGTAATAGCTTACAAATATGGTGGCACTTTTTTTTAATCAATATCAAAATTACAAATAACAGGAAAAAAATACATATACAGTAATAAGAAAACAGGAAAATTTGTTTTAATCTTAAAATAATGTAAACTATGAAGTAGAACAGAACGAATTATTATTATTTATAATTAAAAACATGTTAAAAAATAAAAAATGATGCGAAACTAAAATAAATTTTGATATTTTA
>WUQG02416782.1:0-15611 GCA_011317285.2 Androctonus mauritanicus | reverse complement strand
TTGCATGAAAAAGTGATCTGAGATAAATGCATTCTCCAAGTGTGACTGAACCTTGAGATAGGAAATGAGAAATTTGCATGCTGATCAGGTAGACCAGAACACACCTTCATTTGTAAGTTGAAAAGCCTACACCACAGGTTAACATAACAAACTGGAAGATATTTTCATGTTACTCTCTATTATACCTTTACTTATATTCATAATAATTGGCATTAAAGTTTTTTGTTGTATTGAAGTAATCCTTTTTGGAATGAATATAAAATAGTTGAAAAAATCTTTCTTTGTTTATTTCCAATTATTTAAGAGATCTAATTATGAAATTATTTTTTAAGATTAATATCTTACCTGAGTTAGCAGAGGTGATGGTTTTGGCTCTGGTGAATCAGACATAGTTGGTTAAACATATTATGCTAATAATTTGCATGGGCAAAAGTGTAATATTCCTATTCTATATTATGGAAAGAAACATATATCCTTTCATAAAGACAAAACAATGAGTACATTCCATATTTGTCAACACTTTCAGTATCACATTTTTAAAGAAATAAAGTCTCTACTTTGAATTTATTTTATAGGCATCAAATATCACAGAGAACAACTGCTGTTATCATTTCATTTAGTATTAGAAGGGTGTCGTTGGCTATACTGTACGCATGACCAACGTCCAATAGAATATGGCTGCCTATGATAGGGATGCTGTGATGCTGGGAGAGAGAGAGAGAGAGAAAGAGAGAGGGGAGAAGCTGGTGACATCACTAGCTTAGTGCATAACAATACAGTTAGTAGACAAAGGAGATAGATTTTCATTGTAATGATGTTATTATATTAACTTTATTTATGAAAAAAGAATTCAAATAGGAACAAAAGAAAAAATTTTTTAAGACTTATTAAATAAAATATTGAAATACTTTACAATTTATATAACATAATAAGTATGTAGTATATTTTTTTCTAATTAAAAATTCAAAGTTAACAATAATGAATTTTAAATATATATAAAATTATATTATTAATATTTATTGACTGAAAATAATTTATATAACCAAATTATTAAATATATAATAGCATTAAATGTTTGCAATCCATGACTTTTTTTAATTATTTCAAAATTAGAATAAACTACCAATGAATATATTCTTTAAAATCTTTTTAATTATTGTATTATATTTCAATGTTGTCTTATTATTCAACTATTTTTACTATATTAAAATAAAATCAATTTAGGATAAATATAATTTTACAATAAAATTTTATTATTTTCTTAATAAATTTGAATTGTTTTTGGAAGAATAATTAATAAAAATAATAGTGCATATAAAAATATAAAAGATTTTTTAAAGTGATAGTGATATTTTTGAATTAAAAGTTTTCAATAAAAATTTAATAATTATAAAATTTTTAAACAGATTTTTCTGATAATCTAAAAGAATGTTTTTTAAATATGTTAATATAATATAGTACAATGAAAGCTCAATAGATGGCAGAAGCCATCTATTTGAGATCATTAATGATGTGAATGATGATAATTTAATCAATGTAATTATAAAATAATATTTTATAAAAATGTAAAGTTAAAAAGCTTTATTAAAAGAAAATGGTCATTTCTTTATTAGATGATTTTATTAACCAACATTTTGTTTAAGTAAATCTTGGTTTGTTTTGAAACATTTATACTGTATATTTTATTTTTGAATGTGTTACTGTTTATTACAATTATTTTACTGAGAGTCCCAAAAATAATTTTTTTAAATACTAATAGCAGTTTGTTATATTAAATAATTCTATTTATTTAATTTCTTATCATTATCATTTCTATTAAAATCTTCCTTAGCATAAATACTAATTTATCATTAGAAAAATATTTGGTCAGAAAACAATGAAGCTTAATAATAAAGTATATTACATAATTAAATTTTCTGTTATTTTTATTGTAAATTTTTTTAAGTGATAACATTGTTTATTATACTTAATAACACTCATTAAAAGAATTTTCATGAAGTAACCTGGGGTCAATTACCTATAGGCTAATTGCTTTCATATTATATGCAGATGAAAAGCAATAAGTACAACTTGATTGGAGAAACAAAAAGATAACTGCTATATGTAAATGAAATCATTCATTTTCAATATCTTTCAATGATAGTCTATCAACTACTGTATTGGTTTTACATCTTTAAATTAACCTTAATTGTTTCATATCATAGTTGCTAATAATAATCATATACAATGTTAGAATACTTATTTAATTAAAAATTTCTATACGAACAAAATTGCATTTATCAATTATATTTGACTCAATTTATTTAAAAATTATTTTTTTTTTTTTTTATGATGTTTGATAAAAAAAAAATTCGAATTTCATTCAATAAAACGTATTAATAGAAAAATTTTATATATACAATATACTGTAATTATATATAATTTCAATTGATAATTAAAAATATTAAATATAAGAAAAATGATGTAATTTTTATAAAATGCACAAAATACATATATTTTAACAACAGATATATAGTAAATTCTTATATCTAAAAAGAATTTTTTGTGAATGAACAAGTTAATAATAATGTAAAATAATTCAGAGATACATTCAATGGAAGATCGGAATGGAAATTCTATTACTTTTACTGCTTACGAATGATGTGTGAATGGCCATAACTTCAACTGCAACGAAAAAACATCTTGACAGATAATATATCGTACCTCTTAACAGCATTATTTTCTAATTGATGTATTTTCCTTACGATATTTAGATCTATCATAACTCCATAGTTATTCGATACGCTTTTTATAAAAAAGGATACTTTCCAAAACACTTCAATTCATTCAAATTCAAATGTATATATATAAACAAAATAAGAAATTTTAATATCAGCTCATTTCTTGACATGATTGCTTTCTTTTTTGAATGAAAACACTGACTGCAGCGTCCTCTCGCGGCCAACGTTTCTCCATTATAAAAAAATATTTGAAAAAAATTTATTTAATTATTTCGTACTTTTAACTTAAAATAAATATTAATACCATCTAATCGAACAATTATTCAATTGTTAAGCTGATTACCAACCAAATTTAGATTTGTAATCATGTGATGCATCTAGACAGATTACGATTGGCCGTTGCGTGAGGAGTCTCAAGAGAATCGGTTAATGTAAAGCGTTTTCGACTAGGAGGGAAAAAAAGGACAAATGCATCATCAAAATACTGTTAGTTTAAAAAATGAGTATAAATTATTCCGTTTCAATATGATAAACGGTCGGTCTAAGTTGAAATTGACGTCATTACGCCCAAAAGATCATTGGAGCGTCTAATCTAAGTTTGTCCCGAGAAGGATTAATAAACTGTGTATTTTGCCTTGGTAGAGATGCAATGGACTGTAGAAGTATTGAAAGATCCGTACCTTCTTATCTCTTAACATGAGATAAACGAATTAACTCTCGTCGTATCTATTAGACTTTAAAATCATGTTTTCATTTCTAGTTTTAATAATATTTTAAAACATCAGGATGGCATACATTTTGGTAACGCTATCTCTTTACGTAGAAAATTTAAAGCGCTATAATTTACCTAATGATACCGTTCTGACTTATTTTCATAATTCAATATTCATGTTGTGACGTCAAAACGATTTTTATATGTTATAACACATGACATTGTAATGAATGAGCGTCATTAAGCATGATGTCAGAAAACATTGACGATAAAACGATGATGTCACGAATGACGTTAAACACGTCACAGAATATATGCAATTTCTCTATGTATAGCACGATTGTTTATGTCTGGAATTTTATCATATTTTATTGCTAAAAAGACATCAAAGTATCAAGATATGTAAACTGTAATTTATAAATAGATATAGATACAATGTGACTGTTATCATATCGATATGTAAAATCGAAGTGCAGATGAATTATATGCATATAAACAACAATTTGTAAAACCAAGCTATGATCAAACTTATATTATTTTATATGAATAATTTTTAATAGGATTAAATAAATTTATCATATATAGGAATCGGAAAAACATGTTGAATTTTTTTACCCAGTTTTCAAAAATGTAAAATGGCTTCCATGACTTGCTATAAATTCAAAACTGAGAATACGTAAATATAGATATAACTGATGTCTTGTTTTTAAACACAGTATTTTTCGAATAATTAGCATTGGCATATTTTTAAAACTTCAAAACTTCAAGGAAGATTGTCTTTAATGTAAACATGCAAGAGTTAAAAAAAAAAAAAAATGTTATATCGATAATGGTCGGTAATACATAGATGCAAGAATAATGGCCTATAGTTTAAATATAATATATTCAACAAATAAATAAACAATTTTTTATAATGTAAATGAATATGCATGCAATATGATTCATGTAATAAAACGAAATTATATCTTAAGTTGTTGATCACATTTATAAGATTAAAAAAATCACAAATTTTAAAGATTTGATCTACTTTTTAGGAATAAAATTATTTCGCCACTTTGTAAACAAACAAACAATTATTGATTTAATTAACGATCTACTTAGTCAGCAATAACCGATTGAGCCCTATAAACAACTTGCACAATATTAAGCATAGATAAAAAAACTACATATAATTAGACAACCATAGAAGTTCTAATGTAAAAATTTTGCATCAAATTAGGTATTTTTCATTAAATTCGTCGCTGTTTAAAAATCATTTTGTGAAATATCAGAGTCTGCAATTTTTTTTAATGTTTAAGCAGTGGTGAAATGTACGTTAATCGTAAATGCATATTGGAATGGTTAAAAAAAATATCCTATTTATCTTATTGCATCATTTCAAATAGATCTAAATCAATCCGAAATAATTCTTCATATCTTTTTAGGTAATTCATTTTCTTCGTATTATTCGCTCACATAATTATAAATTAACTATACGTTTATAAAGAAAATCTAAATTACAATTATTAACGCTACTAATATTTACATGTTTATAGAAAGGCGGCCTTCCGGTCAGTGGAGTAATTCTCAAATCCGGTAATTCTAATTGAGCAGAACTCGCTGTTTATCCTTATCGCATGTGTGTCAGTAGGATGAAGGGCATTAAGTTCCAAATTGTCGAGTAAATAAATGGGACATCGATGGTATCGTTTATCGAGAAATAGCTAAAACGCTCAGACAGATCAATTTTGAACCAGTTTTAATTATAGCAGGCTACACGTGATATATTGCTCTAATCCAGACATTCCGGATTGAATAAATCCACATTTTTGCCAAACATTAAAATCAATCAATTGGCTACATTTATTTATAGTAAAGGCGTCACGCATGGTTTTTTTTTTCTTCCATCGCGAAATCCCAATTAAATCTGTCGTTAGTTATCTAATGCATAAAAAAAATACCACTTAGATTTAAAACAAATCGCATTTTGAAGTTCTATTGAGAAAACTTTATCATCTCTGTTAGTACATCTGATACATAAATTTCTTAATAGAAATTGCAAAAATACAAGGAGACTAAGCTTGAGATTACGTAGGCCTAAAGAGGTTTTGTTTTTTAGTTTTCATATTATAAACTTAAATTAAATAAGAATTTACGTGTATCTGATTAGTTTTAACCTTATACTTGAGTGAGAAGTTTGTACAATTTTTTTGTTTTTTAAAGTAATGCTATGTAAACAATCTTATATTTTTTGAGTTTCAACTGCTATCAGTTAAAGAGAGTTTTTTCAAGATTTAAAAATGCAATTTTAAGTTTAAAAACGAAAGAAATCTCTGTGTGTGTAGTTTGCCTTTTATATAATTCAATATTAAAAATAATAAATGCGATATCTCACTTTATCCATTTTTCCGTGTCGATTAGAACTTGGTTTAAAGATTTGAATGGATAAAAATAAAAATAATAAGAAGAAAAAACTCTGAAAACCTTTTATGAAACCCAAGTAAATTTTTTTTATCGGCAACGTTTAACCGAAATTTATGATTTGTGAACCAACAGGGATTCAGATATAAGGAAGTAAAAATTACTTAAAAACTGCCGCCAACAAAAACCATTGAGTCCATTTGCTCCGAAAGTTTCATTTGATTTTTTTTCCTTTTATTTATTTATTTTTTAAGAAAACAGCTAATACATCCGATACATATACAACGTAGTGTGGCCACTTGGGAACCTTTTGGATCGGAAATTAAAGTTTTGCAGAAATGAGCTCAAGTCGTCATCATCACTTTCGCTGCCGCTTTTACATCAACTCAGCTGGGATTATATAAAGTGACAAAATTTTGATTTGTTGCTGTTGATATTTACTGCGCTTCCGTGCTCATCAAAAATAAAAAGACTATCTCTTTTACCGATTTAATTAACGTTATTCGAACTTATAATGCAGTAAAAACTTTTTAAATAAAAACATTTATTAAAAAAAATTTAAAGAAAAATGTCTCCAGTTTCTTAGAGTCATCTACACGGTACAGAATTACTAACTTAAAACAGGTTTTAAAGAGTCGGCATCCTCATAAAGTAGAAAGGTTTATTAACCATCAAAATTACACTATTTGGGTAAATAAGAGCAGTGGCTGCAATGCTTGACACAATTCATTAAAATTTTTCAATTTAGAGAGATTGTTTTCAATCGAACTGCCAATGATAGAAAACTTAAAACAAATAAAACGTCTTGTAGTATTTGTCAAACACTCCAAGGCCAAAGTGAAGCGAGGAATTAAAAGAGTCGACTGGAAAATTTCCTAAACTTCTAGTTCAATTTGTCTGTCTTGTGCATGTAATACAAACCCTTAGTTTCGCTGACCTTAATAACTCGAACAAACGATTAATAGTAAATCTTGCAGGAACCTAAATCTCAAATATGAAGGTCCCATGAAGTTTTTAAGAGGATAACACTACGTCTTCCTGTAATTTTATCGCTTATAAATAAAATTAATCGTCTTATTGCTAAAACTTTCCTTTTCATAATTCTGTAAATAATTAGCATTTACAGGAAAATCAATGATTACCGAAATCGCAGATGCCGATTCGCGATGTCAGATTTTATTGCTTGTAACTATTTACTTTCTACCGCGGCGAGTATAGATTGGTCTGGCATTGATTGGTATGGAATTTGAATATCGATGTATTTCCGACTTTAATCATAGAGATACCCGTTAGAAAGCAACTCTGCGTAACTAATACTTTAAATTAACGTGACTAATCGTGAAATAGACATTTAGATAATTGTACAACAACATTGTCAATTCCGCCATATTGAAGCGATAACGTGCCTTTTTTTTTTAATTCGCTACACGAAACAATGCTAAAATTAATAATTACCAGAGTGAACGAATCCAAACATTCTTGACCTTGACTTAAGTTCAAACGGTCGGTTTGTTATCCCGATTATTTTGATGGGTTGTGCATGTCTGGCCAAATATATAGCTATATATAAAATGCTGTAGTAAAGCAAATGCGTAATTTGCTCTACTCAAATCTGGTTTTACCGCGTTTATACAGACAGTATTGCGCAAAATGCTTTGTAGAATTAGCTGGCGGCTTCCCAAACAATCAACATTACACAACCTGAACAAATATTTTCCGACAGAAAATGATATTAATGCCATCCGAAAATTTTATTGATTTTTGCCTTTATTTTTCAGTAATCACATAAAACCATCGGATATAACGTAACCATTATCAATACCGAAAAAAAATTGATTTTTTTTTTAATCCATTTTAAGAGTTAATTACGCAAAATCCAATACAAACTTCATAATTACAACTGATCGCATTACGTACGACAAATTTTAAATAGGTCTATATATCGCAAAACACGTGGCATGGTTTAACCGACGGAGCAATTTTAAGCTTTACTGCAATTATTTAAGAGGAGGAAGGTTAAAATATGCGAAAGTTTCCGATATGAAAAAAAAGAACAGGAAAGTAATTTTACCGATAAAGTAAAAAATAAACTGGTTACGGTCATGGTCAGATGCAAATTCCGGTTAAAACATGAAGAGTAGATTATTTGGCAGTAATTGCTTCGCTTAAAATATGACAGAAAATAGGTTAAGGTATTTAACGTAACTGAAAGATTTTAGAGAGAATAGGAACGTCGCTCGAATTAAATATCTGAAACATCGTTTCGATGCGATGCTAATTTTTAACTAGAAAAATATTCATTGTGACACCGAAAATCGGTTGAATGAAGCGGCACAATTTCAGACGTAGAAATGATCCAAATCAGAATCATCATCATTTTTTGGACTCATGTAATTTTTTTATTTTAACATTTAATTAAAAATAATAAAAATTATTAATTTATGAAGGCTTAGTTAATAGCTCACAACAACATTTAGACTTATAAGACAGACTTTTAATCTTGTTTGGATATAAAAAATTTTCCGCATTTTTAACTTCCAGGTTGATATTTTACGCTAATTTGTATAAATTCGTTTCAAAAAATAATTTGTCTATTTCAAAATAGCTATGCATAATATCGCATAAAATGAGATAAAGTTTTGTTGACAGTTAAAATTCTTATTTATAATTGAGATATACAAACATAAATGTCGACGATTTCGAATTTAAATTAGAATATCTAATTTTATCAGTTTTTGTGTCTTAATATAGAATAGAGCACGACAAAATATTAATTTATGGGAATAGCTAAGAATTAATAATTGATGGTTTCGTGCCTATTTCCGGAGGTAATTTCGATTCTAATTCTAGATCTGATTTTTTTTTACAGATGACATTTTACTAGTAAGGTGCTGATTGGCCCGGGGCGGGGGCCGTTTTCGACTTCTATTAGCAAACAGATTCAAATTTAAAAACAAAAAATAAATATCTTGCTTAAAAGAGTTTGTCTTGCCTCGATTTTAAAAACCGGACACATCACGTGATCTCCAAAATATTTTTTTTAGAAAGGAATTTTCGGGAATCAGTACGACGACGGCTTGTCAACATTAGTATTAAAAGGAAGGGAAGTGAAATGGAAAAAATTTATTTTTTGAACGAGAAGGAAGGTAATTTATTCGTGATTTTCGTGACTCCGGCAATTAACGAAACACGTTTTCGTGTATTGCCTTTGTGATGTTTTCTATCATTCTAAATACGGTAATAACTTATACAATTTTTTGATGCTTAACACTAGAAGGAAGAAAAGAGGCAGGAAGCAGAAAAGTCGTTTTTCTATTTCCGGATGGAATTCTGGAAAACATCGACGTTATAACGTTTGAAAGTCGGGAGTAGTTTTTAGCAGTTTCCGCGATTTTTACTACTCCGTTCGATGCGGAAAAAGATCCGAGAATAACTCCACCCTAATTGGAAATGGTTATTTGGCTGCCACGCGAACAAAAATTCGTTCGGGCATTGAATTTTTTGGCACAAACACCATTTATTATTTAGGATCCGGCCGTGACGTCATCGATGAGAAACGTATCGGTAAGTGAACAAAATTTGGGATCAGAAACGACAAAATTGATAAATTTTAACTGGATGCGTCGGAGACGTTTGATTTTGATTTTGATTGATGAAGAAAAATCGCACGATGGATGACAAAAAAGGACTTTTGGGCGGGAGGAAAAATACTTGGAAAAATGCCTAGATGACGTCACCGTAATTTACAGTAAACGTCATTTATTAATTGGAAACTTAACAGAAAATTTTCGGACGGAAAAATTTGAAGTGATGGCGAATAAAATTGAAACTAATATATGAAGTACAATAAAGGTAATAGCCGAGACTTTTCTTTATACGAGTCGACTTGGCTTCAGACGTTTCTTTCGCTCACCGACCTGTCATCCTCTTCGCCTATTTATAAAAGAGCATCTACAAGAAAATATCGGAAATTTCGCCAAAATCCCGAATGACGCCAGCGTAGTGACGTCACTAAAGGCTGGTATCATTCAATGAGGCGGGTGAGGGAGAAGGGATAAAGTGTAACGCCCTCTTAAACCATTTTATCGCCAAAAGGTAATAAAATGCGCGAGAATTTTAAAAAAAGTAAAGTACTCATAATAGACAATTTCTCTTGCCCCGCATAATGAATTAAATATATTTATGTTCCAATCACGCAACCAATAAGGTTTTTTTTACAGCCGACTAAACAAAATACAGACCAATATAGAAGGGTGCATATATTTAAAATTTATCATCTTTTTATGCGGAAACATCAATAAAAGCATAAAATGGACTATCACATTTATTAAAAATTTCAGATATCATACTGAAAGAAGTTTCTTTTTTTTATAGGTCGTAGGTGTATCCAACATGACCCCTTCCTCGGCAGCACTTATTTTCGCATTAAACATATCCCAAGTCCATTAGAACCATCCAGTACATTAGATACGCTACCCGAACAAGTACAAGAGCCACTTTTTTGTCTCTGCATCTGCGTCCGCGTTTTTAAGTAGAAACTGTCTTTTATTTACGCTTAATTCTCTACTCTATACGTGGCTGGATTGAATCATATGTAAAAATATGCAATTAAGACGGATGCATCCTGTCGATAATCTTCACCTCTCTTCCGACACTTTTCCATTTAGTGTTATTGTCGAAGAGTCTGCACAAAAAAAAAAAAAAAGAAAGAAATCTAGCGCAGAGTTCGGGTCAACTGTGGGGTGAGGGACGGTCCCCCAAGATGCCATTTATGCACTTAACCGCAGAGAGGAAGTAAGTTCTCTGCCACTTTGAGTTCTTTGGTCGGCGTCAATCCGAGTTATAAAAACCTTAATATCAGCCAGATTGATTGAAGGCCTTTTCTGTGATTGAAGATGGAGGGATTAGAAGAGCTGGAGTTTTTTATCGGTTCGGTCCTAATGGAAGGACACTCCTAATAGATGGAAATAATGCGGGGGAAGCATAAACAAATATGAGGAGATAAAAAAATTTAAGTCTTGTAAATAGCCAACTCTTCGGATACAAAACATCCATATCTTAACTTCAGGTGTCATCTGTCACGACCTTTAGCGGTAACAAAAACACTTTCCCCGTCACCTGTTCGTGCGGGAGACATTTATTTAACAGAATATGATCGCCAAGACAGAGATTGGTTTTTCTACTTTCGGGCATGGAGGGACGGAAGCGTCAAAAGAGGGGGAGACTCGTTAGTTCTCCAGCCATAGTTAAAACAGAGGACATCAGACGGAGTGTCATCCCACATGACAATCTAGCAGACAATTAGCTAGCTCTCTACGGACATCTGCCACGTGACTAGGTAGGTTTTCTGTACCAGCTGCACCGTCTGACAACTGCAAAGTCTCCGTTTCCATATAGGAATCGCACAACCAAGATTAATTGTGGTAATTATCTCACAGCTGGTCCGGACGGCTGCTGGCAGGCGTATCACACACACTGACTGCACTGCCACAGCCTCCGTGAAGACGTTCTTAGCGCACTGGCCAATTTGCATGAAGAGCCAGAGCACGTACACCACCAGAGATTTCCCCCAAAGGGCAGAAAGCAAAAATTTTTCCTGGGCGTCAACAGATTACAGAGACTGCAGCTGCATTAAGTAAAAGTGTCCCCCCGCTCGTCTCGTCCCTCCCCTCCTCGCCGCTCTGTTGGAAACTTTTAAAAATGTCCCCTCTCTCTCACTCACTCACTTCGTCCTCCGGGAAAGCCTAAGTCACAAGTCAACCCTTTCCACCCGCATAATTGATCACGGTCTTAATTACCAGTTTCATTAACAAGAATCGAAGCTGCAGGGCCCCCAGGACGTGGATGTGACGGCAATCGCTGCTGCACAACTCCGAGGGGGCAATCCAACTATGCAAATCAGCAGGAAGAACAGGGAAAAGCACAACCAATGAAATTTCCATATTAATGTGCTGACGGACCATGTTGACTTCCTGCCTGGGATTCTCCGCGGACAATGTACACTCGCTTGTAATTTAATCGAGAGTGAAGGCGATAAACGCCAGACTGGCTATCCCTCGGTGACCATCAGCACAATATTTGCCGCGATAAAAATTATAAGTTGCTGCACTTGTGCACCAATGATTGTTTATTATTGCACTTTTTGCCGCGCACTTTTTTGGTAATGGCGACTGCAGTCTAATCCGATAAAATCGCAGAGAATCCATCGCACAAATATTGACTCCCGTTTCTGTTTAGATTAAACGTTAGAAACTCAACACCATTTGATTGCCCGGAGAAAAAATCAACATAAAAGGACAAGATAATTTTCTATAAGGAAATTTTATTTTCAACCGCAGTCCCTCCTATTGACAACTAACAAGTCGGGGGCTAAAGTCAAACATTACTTCCGCTGCAAATACCGTAGACATCTGGAAATTTTATTAATGAACAAACACAACTTTGTTCTAACTTGACTAACTGGAACTATGACTTTTTATGCAGCCATTCTTTATTGTGCGAGATACAGAGCCAGAGGCAAACCGTTTTTTTGCCTGTATACCTTAAACTAACAACATTAGAGGAAACTTTCTGCTCTTTCGACCCCCTCCCCCAGCTAGGGTTGATGATGAGATTTTTAATTCTTCAGGTATTTGTCGCCGAGTTTAGAAGAGATGCCATGTGTAAACAAGACCGCTAGCCCCGAGCACAATCCACCTTATGAAATGACGTTTTTTCTCTACGTCGTAGCCACTCTTGCAAGAACAACAACAATCCTTGAGTTCTTTCGTCCGCACCAATTGCCTCGCTGCCGAACTACTTAAATGCCCATAAATCTCGGTCCCGAAACCTCCCACAAAGCAATCCGCATGAAAATTGAATTCTCGACCAGATCAAAATGTCTTTTTTCTTTCCTCCCCTCGCAGTCACTTGCCAGTTTTTCTCCTTTTTCTCAGCCAGATACTCGTTTACCTTAATAAATGCGCTTTAACAGCTTAACCTTTTCGGAGATAACCCATTTGAACCTGATTCGGAACGGAAGCTGTTAAAGGCTGCTTCTTCTTTCTGTTCGAGTCCAGGAATCTTCTTTTAAAGCCAATTATAGAATTCTCCTTTGTTATATCCCGTCTCATTCGATAATTTTTAAGAAATAAGAAAAAATTCGAATTGTTTTCAAAAATTTACTAGCAGAATTTTATTTATAGACTTCAAAAATATCACAAATAGTTAATAATTTAGTTTCCTGTTAGCCAGGAAAATTCACCGAACAATATGTTTACCAATATTATAGTTATTATAGTCTATCTTATTATTTTGCAACCTTTATCAGCGAAAAATCTAAATTAAACATCACGACAATTAGCATGCTGTCTTTTTTATAAAATTTAATACGTTTATTTATTGCTAAGATAACCTTTTATTATTTATCTTTCTTGTATTCAAACTTTTTATAAACTCACGACCTTCGGAAGTGATCTCCATTAATAATCGATTTCGGAAAATATTATTTGAAAACAAAACACTGTAGTGGTTCAAAATTTTTCAAACATTTTTATCGATGCCGAAAATAATATAAAATCATAAAAAAGGAGCGGATTTAAATGCCCTTATTAAAATATAATATGATATTAAATCTTTTGTAGCATTATCGAAGTTAAATCACGATAATAAGACGATGATTTTGGACATTGTTAATCCTTTAAAATAATTGGAGCGCCATGGCAAAAACGCAATCACACTTTGTCATTCTAATGCGCCACCATCAAGAGCCTCCTTTAAAATTACTGTCTTAATTTTATGGTTACTCATTCTAGATTCTGCAACACACCTCGCTTCTTTCCGGCAAAAACTGCAACGGACAGCTGCCGAGTGATAAACTATTCGGATTATGTTCACTACGCGCATCTTTATTAATTAAAGGATCCATAAAACCATCATATTCTGGTCAGGGTGCACGTTACAGAGATGCGGGTCGAGTTACCTTTTTAATTTTTTTGTCGTTTTTGGCCCGATAGAATGAACGGAAAAATGCGATTTATATGGAATATGAGGAAGCAAACAGTTTATTTAACCGCAATGATTTATTAATGCAATTGATTGTTGAGGAAATAGCAGCATTTCTTTGATAGGTGTGTGGAACGGAACATGTAGTTCCTTCCTGAGATGGTATCAAGCGTTAACAGCCTTGAGTAATTCCTGTGTATCTCGAATGTAGAGAACAGTTATTAGCTAAATGCGACTGGATGGACGAGATAAAAACTCTCTCAAAATCATTTCATTACCACTATTTAGATAGATTCCGCTTTAATAAACTGTTTCCCCTCCGCCGTTTCGTTAATAAAAAAGTATAAATGCTAGTTTTATTATTCAAAACTTATTATTGTGGTTAAAGTGGGTCGGCCGTAAAGCGGAGTACGTCCAGTCTCCTTAAAAGTTCCGGATATTATTAGCAAATTTTTTTTTAACACGAAATAACTTGGTTATGATATAACATACCAGTTACATAGTCTGTCCTTTTGTTAAGATTAAAACTTTATAAGTAAAAGTTAAGAAGACAATTTTGTAAAGTTCATTCACCATTTTTAAATGGGGGAATTTTTTAAATGAATAAAAATTGGCCGGATAATTAACAAAATAAATTTTGGAACAGAGCTTAATAAATCGGGAAGGCGAAAAATAATTATTTATCGACGAGACTTATGATAATTTTGGCCATTTATAACCGAGAAAACTATCTTGTGTGTAAAGAAGGACAAATTTATGATAATGATCCGGAAGATAATAGGAAAAGTGTTTTATGATTCTCTTAGATAATAAAACATTTGGTTGGCTAATAAGTTAACACGCGCATAATTACCAAAATATTTTTATAAAAATGAAATTCTTTGATTAAAAAATTGCTAAAAAAATTATTAAAAAAAGTTAGTGAATATTTCGGAACAACGTAACAAAATTAGAATTAAGTTATTTAAAAAAACAAAATTTACATTTTTTATTCAAGTGTTTAATTGTTGATGAAGTGTGTGAGTGCTAGAATAATAAGAGACGTCATAGCATGGACAACTCATTTTAATATTTTGGAAAATTCAGAATATCATCATCACTACTAACAGGGTTCACTGGCAATTAACAGAAAAATACAAAGGACAGAGATTTTTCGCGTTATATATTCTTTTAAATGATACTAACATAAAGCCTATACATAGACAACATTTTATGGATGGTGCGCGAAGAACTGTCAACAGAATCTTAAATCAAACACCACAATTTAAAAATGGAGCTTACAGGTGAGAATGTAAGTCCGAAGCCAGTGCGCGTTTTATTTTTGAAAGAAACTTTTATGGTCGCTCCTCATCTAAATGCCGAAACCATTAGAACTTTATGGGCACTTCTACCAAACGAGTCGACATCTACTGCGTAGATGGCCACCTTTTAGCCCTTCGTACGCTTAAATTTCGGCTGAATGAGGCAGTATCTAAATAAGGTTGAGTGGAGACCAGTTTCTAACTCGTCTACTCAAATGAAGACCACTAACAGGCAGGCCTATCACAAGGAGAAAACAAACGCTGCTCTAGCAGGCAAGAGAAATATCTGAAAGCCCTCTACCTTGCATATACATGGAAAAGTTTTTTGTAATTTTTATATGTATATACAGTGCAAATTAAAACCATACGGTACACACATTCTAACAATACACTGGCATTTGATGCCATCGTTCGTCTCACAATGTCTCGCCTTTTAATGCTGTTTTAGACAGTGTTTGACACTGTGTACACATGTACAAAACTACACCATTCGGG